>LRSR01009111.1:0-22031 GCA_001579985.1 Hypsibius dujardini | reverse complement strand
CGAAAAGCCCGGACTGGAGCGTGGAACCGGTCGGGCGGAATGTGCTCATCAACGATGGGTCGAGTCGCCCGACTTACGTTGTGGAGGTCGCCGTTTCTGAGCCGCTGAAGAAACTGCGCGATGACACGCGTCAGGCGGTGGAGAACGAAACCGGTGTCAATATAGCATTGAGTGTCAAGGTGGACGATGACCACAACACCGGCACGGTATATACCTGTGAAATTCGTAGGGCGTGTTGGTGGGTTGTATCAAAACCTTTCAGTATGGCAATTGCATTGCGGCACTTTGTCTTTACGTCTTTTTGTTTATCTGTCTTACTGTCTGTATGTTTTTCTGTCTAAATTTATGTCTGTGTCTATTTTACTTTCTGTTTGTTTGTCTGAATTTCTGTCTTACTGTCTGCTTGTTTATTTATCTGTCTGTATGTCTGTTTGAATGAGACTGATTGAGTGTCAAGGTGACGATGATCACAACACTGGCACGGTATTTAGTTTTGAAATGTGTAGGGTATATCTCTCGATCTTTGAATTTGGTCCTGTTAGGCCTGACAAGTCATTCTTTCTCTTTAGATCATTTACCGCGAGCGAACCATCCTCATGGGTGATATGACATCTCGTCGGCCATCTTATGAAATCAATTTTCGCCTGGACGACGTCGACCGTACGGACTACAACAGTGTCGGCAGGAGCTGGCCTGAGGCGTTCCGAATGCCACGGGATCAATTGTTCCAAGGTGTCGACGCCGCTCGCCGTCCTCCTGGCCATTTGACATTCATGATGGATCTCCGCAGAGTCGCCGAAGTGATCGCTACCGTTTTGGCTGATGTCCGATTACGTAGGGGGCCTTTTTTTGCTTTTCGACAATATGTATATTGTCAACGAGTATCTTCACTTGCAGGACCATTGGAGGTTGGGAGTCCATCGACTCATACAGATGGCGATATTACTCTGGTTGGTCCTCTGTCTTCTATCGATCTTAAGGGTTTACATCTGGATTAGTTGTGCTTAAATCAATACTTTTTATTCAATTTTAAATCAATATTTAAATAAAGTCATATTGTACATTGAATTAAAAAATATTTATTTTAAAATGGAATAATGCTTTTACGTGTAATTTAAATCGTTTTTTTATTTCAATCATCATCGATTCAGAATCAGATTTTGTGGTTTTTATTTTAAATTTAATAACAATCAAAAATTCGCCACGCGTCTTAATTGTCATAACTTATAAAGTAAAATCTATTTTGACCTACTCAAAATCACTACTTGAATTTATCCAAGCAAAATAAATCTGGATGTGTCTGTGTTTTGCATATTGACAGTACAATGTCAACTCACCAGGCTCGGCGGAATCGGTTCAGGACATTCTGATCAGGTCGACCGTGAAGGCGAAACAGTGGGAGGCCAACTTGGCTCGGCAGCGCACGGAACAGTACGTGACTTTTTCTTGTAATGTGGTGTGACACAGCCATGCGAATTGAATGATAGCTTCTCTCATGTTGATCGGTTTAATTGTGTCTTCCCTTTGCAGAAAGATCTCGTCGCATTCATTCGCGAAGCTGTTGGCTGGCCTGGACGTGGACAAGTGCCATTCAGTGGTGGAGCGAATTTTGAATCGGCCGGTTATGAAGGCCTTCGTGGCGGACAGCCACTTCACGGAGGAAGCCATCCCGCTGGCCTGTGGTCTTTCCCTGGCGGACTTCTGGACGATTGAGCGCAACCCACTGGCCGAGCTTCTGCCGCGTCGACGGGAACTTCAACGAGGAGTGTTGACGTCGGTCATGCCGTTCGCATTCCACGAAACAACATTATCGGCTGTCGTTACACTTTCAGTCAAAGAGTTCCTCCACATGGATGACGAGCGATACTCATACTTCATACCGATGGCACAGACTAACTTCGCCCTGGATGGGAATAGTACAAAAAGCCCGGATTGGAGCGTGCAACCGGTCGGCCGGGAACGGTTCCTCGACGATGGGTCGAGTCGCCCGACTTACGTTGTGGAGATCGCCGTTTCTGAGCCGCTGAAGAAACTGCGCGATGACGCGCGTCGGGCGGTGGAGAACGAAATCGGCGTCAACGTAGCACTAAGTGTCAAGGTGGACGATGATCACAACACCGGCACAGTATGTAGCTTTGAAATGCATAGGGCGTGTTGGTGGGGTGTATTAAAACGTTTCAGTATGGCAGTGGCATTGCGGTGCTTTATCTCTATGTCTGTTTGTTTGTCTGCCTTACTGTCTACCTGTCTGTCCGTCTGAATTTTTGTTTGTTGGTTTGTTTTTTTGTCTGTTTGCCTGTCTGTCTGAATTTCTGTTCGTGTGTCTATTTTGCTATCTGTCTGTCTGTCTCTTCTTTTGTCTGTCCGTTTTACTGTCTGTCTGTCTGAATTACTTTCTTACTGTCTGCTTGTTTGCCGATCTCTCTGTATGTCTGTCTTAGGCAGACAGTAAGATAGACGGATAGACAGTATGACAGACAGTATGACAGACAGATAGACAGAAAAACAAACAGGTAGACAAACAGACAAACAGACTTAGAGACTATGTGCCAGTGCCACTGTTTGTGCCAATCTGTTTGCCTGCCTGTTTGCCTGCCTGCCTGTCTTACTGTCTGAATTCCTGTCTGAATTTTTGTCTTACTGTTTGCCTGTCTGAATTTTTGTCCTACTGTTTGTCTGTTTGTTTTAGGCAGACAGTAAGACAGACAATTAAACTGACAAACAGGCAGACAAACATACAGACAGTAAGACAGACAAACAGACTTAAAGACGAAGTGCCGCAGTGCCACTGGTAATGTTACTGTTTGTATGTCTTAGTCTGTGTATCTGTCTGTTTGTCTGCCTGACTGTCTTTCTGTCTGAATTTGTCTCACTGTCCTACTGTTTGTCTGTTTGAATCCCTGTCGTATCGTCTATTTGTCTGAATTTTTCTTACTGTCTGTCTGCCTGTCTGAATTTCTATTTTACTGTCTGTCTGATATTCTGTCTTAGTTTTTTCTGTATGTCTGTCTGTCTGCCTGTTCTATTGTCGGTCTGTTTTAGGCAAACAAACAGACAAACAATAAAACAGACAAACAGACGTAGAGACGAAAGTGCCGCAGTGCCACAGCCTTGGACATAGTGCTACTGCCACGTTTTGCCTGTGCCAGTCTGTGTGTCTGTTTGAATATCTGTCTTACTGTCTGTCTTTCTGTTTGTCTGTTTTACTGTCTGCCAGCCTGCCTGCCTCTCTGATTTTCTGTCCTACTGTTTGTCTGTGTGAAGATTTTCCTTACTATCTGTTTGACTAACTGTCTCTCTTTCTGTTTGTCTTAAGCAGAAAGTAAGACAGACAGTAAGACAGATAAACAAACAGGCATAGAGACAAAGTGCTGCTTTGTCATGGTACCTGTGCCACTGCCATACTGACACGTTCGTGACCGCTCATGTTGGTGCAGCTGCACGACCTGTAAGCATATTTGGCGATACAGTAGTGCTGTCTTAACGATGTGTTCTATTTGATTTGTGTAGTTGCACTTCCTTATTAATGGGACAAATCTATATAGCAATCTTGCGCTTCTAGATTGATTAAGATTAAATTCCAAAGTTTGATTTGAGAAATATTGTTGTTCAGATTAACTTACCGAGCCATTTAAAACATAAAATTACAATACATCTTCTCTCGAGCTCTTGACATGGTCTTGTTAGGCCTGACAAGTGATCTTTTCTATTTAGGTTATTTACCGCGAGCGAACCATCCGCAGAGGTGGCATGATATCTCGCCGGCCATCTTATGATATCAGTTTTCGCCTGGACGACGTCGACCGTACGGACTACAACAGCGTCGGCAGGAGCTGGCCTGAGGCGTTCCGAATGCCACGGGATCAATTGTTCCAAGGTGTCGACGTCGCTCGCCATCCTCCTGACCATTTGACATTCATGATGGATCTCCGCCGAGTTGCTGAAGTGACCGCTGCCGCTGTGTCTCTAGTTCGATCACGTAGGTAGCCTTTTTTTGCTTTGCGACATTGTTTTTCTGTCAAAGAAAAAGTTTCTTGGCTTGCAGAACCACCGCCAGTTAGGAGTCCTAGGTTGGACACACCGACTCACATTGCTGGCGACATTACTCTGGTCGGTCATCGGCTTTCTATTGATTCTTATTGTTTATATTCGGATTAGTTGTGTTTGAAACAAGATTTTTTATTTTAAATCAATACATGACTAAAATTATATTTTACATTTAATTAAAATTATTTATTTTAAAACAAACAATTTTTCTAGTATTTTAAAATCATTTATTTAATTGAGTCATCATCGATTTCAAATCAGTTTGTAATGCATTTAATTTAAATTAAATAAAAATCAGCACGATTATAATTTTTTTTTTTTAAAATGTGTTAAAATTAAAATCTCTTTTGACCTACTCAAAATCACTACTTGAATTTATTCAAGCAAAATAAATCTGAATGTGTTTGTGTTTTGCATATTGACAGTACAATGATGACTCACCGGGCTCGGCGGAATCGGTTCAGAACATTCTGACCAGGTCGACCGTAAAGGCGAGACAGTGGGAGGCCAACTTGGCTCGGCAGAGTTTGGGTGCGCTCGGCAGACTGCAGACGGATTATGAATCAGCGTCTGATGACGTTGATGTTGAGCCGGTAAGGGTACCGCACTCTTATGCTCACTGCAACATACTCGACCGATCATCGGCAGTTTGGTTTTATAATAGGACTCGTCGACTGGACTCCCACTGCAACCGAAGCGCAAGTTGAACTTTGACGAAGGTGACGGTGACGCCTCCAAGGAAGATGAACATGTCGGCTCGAATGAACGCAGCAACTTGCCGTCTCGGTCGGTAAGTTTTTGTTCTTCGGCTGCCCGCCTTACGATTCTTCGAATATATTTCTGAGAAATGTTTCTTTTACAGCTTGTCACATTTGGAATAAAAACTTAATTAGATTATTTACTCGGTAATAAAGTTTGAAAAAAGGCATCCAACTAAATAAATTTTGTGATTTTGTTGAAAATCAATCCGAATTGTTTCAGGCCTTACATTAGTATGAAATTGCTAAACTTAACCCATTGACACGGTGTTGCCTCTGTGTAGAGTCCCTTTGATACAGTGGAGTTGGGTCGCCTTTCGCAGCCAGATTCGGACGATGAAGGGCACAGCTGTCGCGGAGAGCTCTTTGGCTTGACTCTTCCGGTAAGTGTTATGTGTTAATTGACGACGGACCCTATCTTCCGTAACATAAGAGAACCATTCCCATGATAAAAAAAACCAAGAAAAAAAACTAACGTCTTTAAAATTAACTTAAATATTTAATAAATTCAAATCTATATATTTTAATATCAAATTTATTGATTTATTTCCAAGCAAAGCCGCATTTTCCGCAAATAAATGGAAATTTAAATTAAAGATTTATCCTTTTATTTAAAGTGCTTTAATGATTGTGAATGCTTATGTGCTTTAAACATCGGTTTTGGCAATTTCGTGCCGCTTTTTGAGCTATTTGAAATATCATTTAAACATACTCAAACACTAGTTGGTACCGGGCATGTAGTGCGTCCCTGATTTCGCTGTTGCTGTTTTCGACCAAAAATAGTTTTTGTTTTGTTTGTTCAGTCATGCGTGCATCAGCCAGCAGTGACGACTCCCCTGACCGGACGATTACGGTTCCGCAAGCACATCAAAACGGCAGACCATCGCGTCAACTTAGAGAAATCTCATGGAAATAAGCGCCAGTGTGAGAACCGAAAGTTGCTCAGCGATTCGGAAGGTTTGTAGCCTGTAGAACTGGCCCTTCATTATAAATCCTTAGCTGAAGTGCCGATGGCTTGTTTATTTAAAAGCACTAAATCAGCTTTAAGTATTAGGATCTTTCGTTTAATATTTTAAATGCTGAAAATATGCTTTTTCTTTTAAATCAAATAATGTTTTCATTTACATAAGCTTTGTCACTGGATTTAAGTATATTTGATATTTCATTTAATCTCAAAACACGTTTTTTAACTAACATTAGTGCCGATAATTTTTGTGATGAGCAGTTTCTCTTGTTTTTTTTTAGTGTCGTGTGGGCGGGATGCTGATGACCAGACGATCACGGACATGGATCCCATGGAGGGAGACGCCTTGGAAGGTTTGTTGCCTTCCTTCCGCCAATTTGGCATCTTTCCGCAATTAGTTTGACAACGACTTGTGGCGTTGCCTTCCAGATGAGTGCGCTAATGTCGCAGGAAAGGATGCAGAGGATTGTGACGAGGAATAAAGAGCCGCCCGAACCGGAGCTGTCTCTCTCCGTTTCGCTGTCTACGCCTGTTCCTTTGGCTTATTTCCGATGAGAATTCTTTTGCCTTGTTCGGTGGTTTTGAGTTTTGTTGCTTTCATTCAAATGAGTCTCTTGTCTCAGATCAATTTCCTGCACGTAGTCACTGCCTCTGGAAATGTTTTCGTATTTTTTTGGGTGGCTCTCTGACTTGTCTGGTCATGGGCAGCGGTCTTTGCCCGATTAATTTGGTTTTTTCTTTTGCATTTCCCGTCCGGTTCCGTATTGTTTCTTTCAGACTACGGATGTTGGTGGTTGTTTGGTTTAAAAATTCTCAATAATGCTGGCCTACTGTTTTGCTGGAACGTAAATGCGACAACTGGGAAAGGCAGACATGCAAAACAGACACAGACAGACAGACAGACAGACAGACAGGCAGGCAGGCAGGCAGGCAGGCAGACAGACAGACAGACAGACAGACAGACAGACAGACAGACAAACAGACAGACAGACAGACAGACAAACAGACAAACAGACAGAAAGAGTTGTGAATAAAGAGCTTTCTGTATCTTAGTTTCTAGCTCGTCACAGCCGCAGTCATCTGTGCCAAGTCCTTTCCCCGAAGACGACTGGGACGACGACCTTCATAGTTTAGCCGATACGGGAGACCCAGGCATACCAGTCCGAGCCATGTACGATTACGAAGCCCTTGAAGAGGACGAACTGACGTTTAACCGGGGAGATATTTTTGAGAAATTGGAAGACCAGGACGACCAAGGCTGGTGTAAAGGCCGTCTGCACGGGCGGGTAAGGTGGAATGAAACAAAGAAGACTGGTTTTCCTGGACTTACACTTTTTCTTATGCTGCAGGTTGGTCTCTTTCCGGCATCATACGTGAAAGATGTTCCTGGACATTGAAACGCGTGGAACCTCAATGACAGGAGGTTTTGTGTTTAAAATGCAATCTGCTTTATTAGTCATGTTTCATCATGTCTGTCTGTCTGTCATGTATGTCTGGCAAAACATGAAATTTCTTTTCCGTTTTTCAAATTAGCTGATGCTATTATCGATAAAAGTCGGTGTTCGAATCTACGTGCCCCACAGATGGCACTACAAGCGCCGGCTCTTTAGTATCACTGCCTGCGTGTCCTTTTATTCTTTTGTTATTCTATCACTATTTCAATTATTAACCATAATTCCTTTAACCAAATTTAATTCAACATTTATATGTGACAAAATCCATAAATGTCACGTCAGAACTTCACCCCACAACTTCACAGAAATTTTAGACTCTGCCTCCGTTTTAGCTGTCCTAAACACACAAGAACACAAGCAGACACAAATACTCGTACTGGCGCAGGCACAGACACAGACAAAGGCACAGACACAGACATAGACACAGACACAGACACAGACACAGACACAGACACAGACACAGACATAGACACAGACACACAGACACACAGACACACAGACAGACACAAACACAGACACACAGACACAGACATAGACACACACACAGCCAGAGACACTCGTACTGGCGCAGGAACTGGCACAGACACAGGATACATACGCATATCATCGAAGCCTGGAGCACTTTGATTTACATTCTCTCAGTCAAACTGATTTCAGAGGAGGGCAGGACTTGGTTTTGTAATTTCCTTTTCGCCCAGTTGGCCACATGTATGTATGTATGTATGTATATATTGCCTATATCTTATCCGTCATTCTTAAGGAATGTGAGCAAAAAAATCATGCTGAATTGGATTAATCTTTGACTATCTTGATTGATTCATGGATTGATGAGGGTTGCATGGGCGTTGAAGTGCAGCAGGATTACAGAGCATTTGAACTCGTTCCGTACTATTCGAAATTTTCAGTCCGAGCGAACGCCGAGTTCGCTCAGTTAGACTAGCTGCGTTCTACGCGTTCACTGTTTCACTGTCACTTTCAAATCCCACAACGCCAACATCTCTTGTTGTTGTCAGTCATTCGTGCAACGGCTTGGTTTGAGTTTCTCAGCGGCTTGGCTTGGGTCTCTGTTATTTCATCAGCCGCCATTTTCTCGCAATTCTTTTGCCTAAATTAATCATTGCGTTCAGCCGTTCGGTGAGTGCAACCAACAACGGTAGCAATTTCCCCGATTAAATAACTGCTAAAAGACCAAAAAAGGGCAGCTAAAGATCAGAGTGGAAGAATAATTGTTTATTTTTTGCATGGCTTCTTTTCGGTTCCACCCAGCTATTTGCTGTTCTGCCCACGTTCGCGCCCTACCTCCTCGCAAAATCTGCTCTCTAATTGGAGTCCGGACGGCAGTACGCTCCGTCTATTTCTTTTGCACTGCGCCAGCCATTTTTTTAAAGCCATGCATTAAAAATCCATTTATTTATGTTTACAGATTGGACCTTCATTTTCCGCAATCGTTCAATGATTTGAAAAACATCGCCGTCTACCTGGGCGAGTACAAGGAAAGCCACCCGGATTTTGTTTTGCTGCTGTTCTGTGCAGCATCCCTGTGGAAGCAATCCTTCGGCATACCAGGCTTTGCGGGCTTAGTAAGTTGCAGAAGGAAAGAGAGACTTTGCTCCCACTTAGCCGTGAAAGAAATTGATTGATTGGTTGATTGAATAGCAGTAAGAGATAAGGGTACTGGAATGGGCCACTTGACTTTCCCGTATGGGATTGTGAAGTGGTAATGCGTCGTTGATTGATTGATTGATTGGTTAATTGGTTGATTGATTATCAATGTGAAGTGGTTATGCGTGGTTGATTGATTAGTTTGATCGTCTGCATTTAACTTTTTTCTTGAATTTGACCTACTTTTTGTAGGCTAGTCTGATGTTTGTAAGCTAATCATTACTTTTTCTTTCTCCGGTCAATAGAGAAATGAGCACTGGAACGGCGAGTCACGACAGCGACTCAGACTATGAGGACGATGCCTCTTCCTCCTCCTCCCGCCAGCCGGGGAACGACTTGCCCCAGCCGTTCGTGTCGCCGTCAATTAAAATATCGAAAGCGCGCAACCCTGACAGTGGCAAATTTATCCAAGCTTCTTTCAGGTTTGTTGTTTTAATGCCATGGCTGCATTTACTGTCATCTCATCAATTTTTATTGATTTATTGTTGTTTTACGTTTAATTAGTTAACGTCCAAAAACATACTTTAATCTTTAGTAAATAGTCTTTTTTTACATAATATTTATATATAATATAGTATATATATATAGAGTGACTATTTCACCCCGTCCGTTGTCGGTCCGTCCGTTGTCTGCTTGTTCGTTGTCTGTCCGTCCGTTGTCTGCCCGTCCGTTGTCTGTCCGTCCATTGTCGACGAACAGACAACAAACGGACAGAAAACGGACGGTCAAGCAACGGACAGACAGACAACAGACAGACAGACAACAGACAGACAGAACTGACGGGAGGGGAGGCGTTAGGCAGATAGGGTGCTATGGGGCCTCACACTTCAAGGAATGGGTAAAATAGCTGTAACTAATTATATTTGTATGTTGCGCCAGATTTTAATTGCAAAAATATAAATAAAACGATGCGTCGTCTGCCCAATTCTTTTTAAAAAAACATTTATATTTCTTATGTAAAATTTGGCTTTAGCTATTTTGAAAATTGATAAAATATTTTTTTTGACATAATCAATTATAGTAACTCTTGCCTTTTTTCAGAGCGGAACGACCGCCCCTCACCCCGTTCAAGGCCAACATTCCTTTGCCGGTCCAGCGCACGGAACCGGAGTGGACATCACATTCATTCGCGAAGCTCTTGTCCGGCCTGAACGTGAACGAGTGCCATTCGGTGGTGGAGCGGATTCTGAATCGGCCGGTCATGAAGGCCCTCGTGGCGGACAGCCACTTCACGGAGGAAGCCATCCCGCTGGCCTGTGGTCTTTCCCTGGCGGACTTTTGGACGATCGAGCGCAGCCCGCTGGCTGAGCTTCTCCCTCGCCGACGGGAACTTCAACGAGGAGTGTTGATGATGGTCATGCCGTTCATGCTACACGAAAGCACATATTCGGCTGTCGCTGCACTGTCAGTCAAAGAATTCCTCCACATGGATGACGAGCGATACGCCTACTTCCGGTTGACGGCACAGACTAACTTCGCCCTGGATGGAAACAGTGCGAAGAGCCCGGACTGGAGCGTGGAACCGGTCGGGCGGGATCTGCTAATCAACAATGGGTCGAGCCGCCCGACTTACGTTGTGGAGATCGCCGTTTCGGAGGCGCTGAGGAAACTGCGCGATGACGCGCGTCAGGCGGTGGAGAATGAAACCGGAGTCAATGTAGCACTGAGTGTCAAGGTGGACGATGATCACAACACTGGCACGGTATGTAGCTTTGAACTGCGTAGGGCGTGTTGGTGCAGCTGCACGATATGTAATCATATTTGGGCGATGCATTGATGCTGTCTTAATAGATGTGTTTGATTCGAATTTTGTAATTGCATTTTCTTATTGATATTGATATTATTATCCTACATATATTGAACACCGATGTTTTGATGTGATTCATACGTGCCAGCGCATTTGCTTAATGGTCTGAATTGCCTGTTTCTCTACGCTGTATACACAAGGGTACCTGTTATGCCGCCTGAGTTCCCCAACTTCCCCAGCAGTACTCCCCTGTGTGAGGTGTGTGCATATGTGTATATATGTATATATGTATAATTGTATAATTGTATTTATATACATACGGAGTAGCTGTTTTACCCCCTCCTTTTGGGGCCGAATAAATCCCCGGCTATTTTACCCCTCCCGTCTGTCCGTTGTCTGTTCGCCCGTTCTTTGTCTGGCCGTCCGCTGTCTGTCCGTCCGTAGCCTGTCCGTCCGTAGCCTGTCCGTCCGTAGCCTGTCCGTCCGTAGCCTGTCCGTCCGTAGCCTGTCCGTCCGTAGCCTGTCCGTCCGTTGCCGATCCGTCAGTTGTCGGTCCGTGTGCCTATCTGTATGTCTGTTGTCAGTCCCTCCATCGTCTGTCCGTCTGTTGTGTACCCGTTCGTTGTCGGTTCGTCTATCGTCTGTTCATTCGTTGTCGGTCCGTCCCTTGTCGGTCCGTCCGTTGCTTATTCGTCCGTTGCTTGTCTGTCCGTTGTCTGTTCGTTTGTGGTCTGTCCGTCCGTTGTCATTCCGTCCCTTGTCGGTCCGTTCGTTGTCGATCCGTGCGTTGTCTGCCCGTCTGTTGCCTGTCCCTCCGTTGTTTGACAGTCCATTTTCTGTCTTTTATTTGTCCGTTCGTTTTTTTACTGTCCGTTGTCCGACTTTTATTTGACCGCCCGCTGCCTGTCCTTTCAAATAGTAGTCGTCGGCCCATCAATGGATACCGGACGTTAATTGTGAAGGTGGTCAGTGAATTCCGATAATAGAAGTTAATCACAGTCAAGGAAGAATGGAGAACCTGCTGAATGGCGAAAAACGATTGATCCGAAGATCAAAAACAAGATAGATGAACGAACAGTTGGCACAACGACTGAACTGACAACAAACGGAGGGACAGACAAGAGACGGACCAGCAATGAACGGACAGACATATGACGGACAGGCAGACACGGACCGACAACGGACGGATAGAACAGACGGAAGGGGTAAATTAGCCAAGGAACTAATGGGCCCCAGGGAGTGGTAAAATAGCCGTGGTGTTATTATGCCCCTCGTTGTGTATTCAAGGAGGGTAAAACAGCTGTAGCCATATACATATACAGTCAGCCCCAAGAAGAGAGAGTTTTCGCAAACGGTATATCTCACGGTATAGCCGTACAGTATAGAAAAATGAACTGGGGTCAGAGAGAGTTTTCTATACTGTACGGCTATACCGTGAGATATACCGTTTGCGAAAACTCTCTAAGAACTCTGCTTGCACAACATAGACTTTTTGCGCATAGAGAGCGATATGGTGCGACAAGTGTGCTAATAGAATGTCTATGATATTAAGAGATGCCGGTAATTGAACCGAGTGGCCCACCAAATATTGGCTTATCTTGAAATCTCGAAAAACAAATAGTAGTTTACCTGTGTATAGGACTGCAACAACTGATGACTTAATCGCAGGGAAACAGCCCAAAGTAACCGAATTCGAGTTTTTATCAGCTGTTTTTTCAACTTTTCATGACTGCTGTTTTCTGTTGCTGCTATTGCTCTTGATTGGCTGATTTAGTAAAATTTGATTTAAATATGGTCAAAGGAGGGCGAATTTCTCCTGAAGTAGCAATGGCAGTTCACACTTTAAGATAGAAAGATATGCAGAATTCTGGATTTCGATTGGGGTATTGAGGTTTAACGCTTTAAATTCTAGTTGTTAACTTTGTTTTTCAAAATGTTTAAGTTTGAATTTCGGTTCCGAATTTATTTTTCTCTCAAGGTTTGTATTGTTCACATTTTTATTTCTGTCATTTTACTTTTTTATTGCTTGCCTGCACGCGTTTTGATTCGAAATATAATGTATGATTATGCATAAAGTATACATTGCATGTTCTGATTGGTCGCACAGAAACAGTGCAATTTAGGGCGGGGTTTTCGGCCAGTTAAAACAGCAAAAGTCACGTGAGCAGAGTTTTTCTTGGGGCTGACTGTATACACCCCTAACAGGGGAATGGTGCCGGGGAAACTCAGGCCGCACAGCAGGAACCCTTGAGTATACAGTGTAGTGAGGAGGGCAGTCCAGACGGGCATATATTAAATTTTTTATTTTATATGACGACATCTGGAGTGTGTTTGGAGTGTGTGTTAGGCCTTGCAATTGATCTTTTCTATTTAGGTTATTTACCGCGAGCGAACCATCCGCAGAGGTGGCATGATATCTCGCCGGCCATCTTTTGAAATCAATTTTCGCCTGGACGACATTAACCAAACAGACTACAACAGCGTCGGCAGGAGCTGGCCTGAGGCGTTCCGAATGCCACGAGATCAACTGTTTCAGGGTGTCGACGTCGCTCGCCGTCCTCCTGGCCATTTGACATTCATGATGGATCTCCGCAGAGTCGCCGAAGTGACCGCTGCCGCTGTGGCTGATGTCCGATCGCGTAAGCGACCTTATTTTGCTTTGCGAAAATGTGTTTTCTGTCTACGAGAAAGCTTCTTCACTTGCAGGATCACTGGATGTTCGGAGTCTTCGGTTGGACACACCGACTCGCATTGAAGGCGACATTACCCTGGTTGGTCATCGGCCTTCTAAATCAACACTTCACCAGGGGTCTTGATTTATAATGTTTCTTTGCAGTATAATGATGACTCACCGGGCGCGGCGGAGTCGGTTCAGGACATTCTGGCCAGGTCGGCTATAAAGGCGAGACAGTGGGAGGCTGATTCGGCTCGGCAGGCTCAGGTGAGGCTACAATCAACGACAAGATTGAGTACACTTGAGGGTCCGGGATATGGGTAAAAGAGGCGGAGCAGCGGGTGGTTTTCTTACAATCAAACAGTCAATCATCTGACCTGCAGGAACAAACAACTGCTGCATGTGAGGTGGTCAATTGTTCGATTGTAGGAAAATCGCCGCCTGCTCCGCCCCTTTTGCCCATTTCCCGGACCCTCCAATATACTCAATCTTGTCGTTGACTGTAGTATTAAGTTACACCAATTTTTTCTACTTTTCTCTTAATCGCTCCTTTTTTGGATTTTCATAGGCCCGCAGTAGTTTGAGTGCGCTCGGCAGACTCCAGACTGATTACGCCTCAACGTCCGATGATGAAGATAATGAGCCGGTAAGGGTAGAGGGTAGCGCATTTTAGGCTCACCGCAAAATACCCGACCCGTCATCGGCATTTTGGCTTTGTAGGAGGATTTGTCGACTGGACGCCCACTGCAGGCGAAGCGCAAGTTGGATTTCGACGAAGAGGACGGTTTCGCTTCCATAGAAGATGAACATGTCGGTTTGACTCTTCCGGTAAGGGTTTTGTGTTATTTTTCGACAGGCTCTGACCTCCGTAACCTAAGAGAACCACCCCCCTGATAAGAAAACAAAATGAGTAGTGTTGTTTAAATAACCTTTTTTTAATTTAAACTAAGATATATAATAAATTTCAATCTCGATATTTAATTAACACTATTTGGCACCGGACATGTATTGCGTTGCCGATCTCGCTGTTGCCGTTTCGCACAAAAATAGGTTTTTGTTTGTTCAGTTAGGTGTGCATCAGCAGGCAGTGACGACTCCCCTGACTGGACGCTTGCGGTCCCGCAAACACATCAAAACGGCGGACCATCGCGTCAACTTGGAGAAATCTCATGGAAATAAGCGCCAGCGTGAGAACCGCAAGTTGAGCAGCGATTCGGAAGGTTCGTCGCCTGTAGAATTGGTCCCTTCATTATGAATCCTTAGCTGAAGTGCCGATGGCTTGTTTATTTAAAAGCACTAAATCAGCTTTAAATATTAGGATCTTTCGTTTAATATTTTAAATGCTGAAAATATGCTTTTTCTTTTAAATCAAATAATTTTTTGATTAACATAAGCTTTATCAGTGGATTTAAGTGTATTTGATATTTCATTTAATCTCAAAACACGTTTTTTAATTAACTTTAGTGCCGATGATTTTTTTGATAAGCGGTTTTTCGTTTGGTTTTTTTGCAGCGTCAGATGGGCGGGATGCTGATGACCAGACGATCAGGGACATGGATCCCATGGAGGGAGACGCCTTGGAAGGTTTGTTGCCTTCCTTCCGCCAATTTGGCATCTTTCCGCAATTAGTTTGACAACGACTTGTGGCGTTGCCTTCCAGATGAGTGCGCTAATGTCGCAGGAAAGGATGCAGAGGATTGTGACGAGGAATAAAGAGCCGCCCGAACCGGAGCTGTCTCTCTCCGTTTCGCTGTCTACGCCTGTTCCTTTGGCTTATTTCCGATGAGAATTCTTTTGCCTTGTTCGGTGGTTTTGAGTTTTGTTGCTTTCATTCAAATGAGTCTCTTGTCTCAGATCAATTTCCTGCACGTAGTCACTGCCTCTGGAAATGTTTTCGTATTTTTTTGGGTGGCTCTCTGACTTGTCTGGTCATGGGCAGCGGTCTTTGCCCGATTAATTTGGTTTTTTCTTTTGCATTTCCCGTCCGGTTCCGTATTGTTTCTTTCAGACTACGGATGTTGGTGGTTGTTTGGTTTAAAAATTCTCAATAATGCTGGCCTACTGTTTTGCTGGAACGTAAATGCGACAACTGGGAAAGGCAGACATGCAAGCGTCCAGGCAAACAAATCACAGACACAATGTACCGCAGACAGACAAAGATAGGCGTTCAGACAAAGGCAAGCAGTCAGGCAATGGATAGTTAGATGGATAGGCGCTACTCAGGCAAGCCGCCACGCGAACAGATAGAAACGTAATCGGTCCAATAGAGCGATCCAACAGTCACAAACGGAGCCACAGACATAGAAGCAGACACAGACACAGCAGTCATAGTCACAGTCACAAGCGCAGCCACAGACAGAACATGAAGCCTCAGAGGCAGAAACATGCAGGACCTGTCAATAGGCTTGTCTGTCCCTGTGTCTGCGCGTTTGTTTGTGATTGTGATTATGCCTCTCTCGATGCCCCTTTGTCTGTATCTGCCTCTGCGTCTATGTTCGTGTCTCTGTATCTGTCTGCTTCCCTGTCTGCGTACCTTTGCCTATCTCAAGGGTACTATTACTATAACGGGGTTTGTACCAGCAGATAACCTACTGCTACTGTATATGAACTGCAAAGTGTTTTCCAAAGATTTTTTTCGGTAGTCGGTAGTCGGCAGAAATTTCGCACTTTTGACACATCTGCACTGCAACAATCTTTTAATCCAAACAATTTATCAGAGCACCAAAGCGAAGCCATCATAACATTACCCAGACGCGTGGACTGTGACTAAGTGCGGTTATTTGAGGCACTAGGAACGCGGAAGGACACCGCCCAGTACAGGCCGTAAATCTCACTACCCCACATCATATCGCAAGTTTTGCGGCGCTACTTGATGGTTTTACAATCTCGCTAAATGGTTTTATGCCACGTTTTCGCCAGTTGATAAGCAGATCATCATTGCAGTAAAAGAAGCCGTTCAAGATACACAACGCAATTAGAATAACCGTGAATAGATAAACGCAGACATACAGACACAGGCATAAAAATAGACATAGACACAAACACAGACATTGACCCAGGCACAGACACCGGCACAGACACAGACACAGACACAGACACAGACACAGACACAGACACAGACACAGACACAGACACAGACACAGACACTCGTACTGGCGCAGACACTGACATAGACACAGGATACATACACATATCATCGAAGCCTAGGACACATTGATTTACAGTCCCTCAGTCAAACTGATTGTGTATCGCGGACTTGGTTTTGTAGTTTCCTTTTGAGCTCAGTTGGCTACATACGTAGCCAACTGAGTGAGTCCATACAGAGCAGTCCATACGTATTGCCTATATCTTATCCGCCACCGACAGACGACCATATGTTGAAAACATTTAGAGGTGGTAAATTTTTCGCGGGCTTAAAGTGTCACAACCATATGCTTCATAGCTGATTTGAGTCAATTAGGCATGAGTGAAAAAATATGGCCTTCTGGGGAATGTTGAGCCGTGATGGAATGGTCCGAGCGACGCTTCTTGTTGGTCGGCCTAAGCGCGAGTGCTGCTGTATGAATGAAATGGTCTAGATGAATACTAGAGAAACGCAAATCAATAACTGGAATTTTAATCTTTTTTACAGAAAAATTTACGAAGCCGAGCATTTTAAATCGAACGACGTTATTCTAATTTTCCACCCCGTTTTCCGGACTTAGTTGTGGAGTGAAATGACGATACAATCGTGACTATTTGCAACACGATTATACATCTTTTATACAGTTAAAGCGATTCAGATACATTCACTTCCGGTACCGCACGGATCGAAGACGAAAGTAATCTCCTGATTGAATGGGTTCAAATTTAAAACGCAAGCATGTCCCATTGATCCAGACAGCAAGCGGCCGAAATACATAGGCACCCACACTGCATAAACACGGACACAGTGACACAAAGACTCAGACACAGACACGTGAAAAGATACAGACACAGGCACAGGCACAGACACAGACACAGACACAGACACAGACACAGACACAGACACAGACACAGACACAGACACAGACGACACAAACACAAACAATAACAAGGCATAAACACAGACAAAGACACAGACACAGACACGTAAAAAGATACAGACACAGACACAGACAATAATACAGACATAAACACAGACGCAGACACAGATACAGACACAGACACAGACACAGACATAGACAATAATACAGACATAAACACAGACACAGACACAGATACAGACACAGACACAGACACAGACACAAACACAGACAATAACACAGGCATAAACACAAACACAGACACAGACAACAAATACAGATTTAGCATAGGCTGACAGTCGATCGGTTCACGTTACACGGATTCGAGCTCGAAGACATTGCGCACTCAAACCCCGGCCACAAATCATATCGATGTCTGCTTGTTGTTTTTTCAAGTGACAGGTCACACAGGTGTGTGTGTAATCAAGCCACCGGAAAAAAACGGAGAGAAAAGGCTAATTCGCAACGCCGAATAATAAGGACACTTCATTTTTCACATCATCAGTCAGACATGCCCACTTTCCGTCCCTCGAAATAATCACATTCCATCCTCAGGCCTTTACCGACTCACCTTCTGCGCAGTGGTCCTTCGCGCAATTTTGCGCGCCCCAGTTTTTCAGCTTACAGACACAGACAGAGACACAGAAACAGACACAGACACAGACACAGACACAAACGCAGACACAGACACATACGCAGACGCAGACGCAGACACAGACGCAGACACAGATGCAGACACAGACGCAGACACAGACGCAGACACAGACGCAGACACAGACGCAGACACAGACGCAGACACAGACGCAGACACAGACGCAGACACGAGCGAGCCAAAGACCTGAAAAGAGGGAAAATCAGCTGCGCAGTGCGGACACAAAACAGGTTATCGAGCGCGCAGCCGACGACGGCGACACCGTCATTCGTAAGTACCTCACCAGATACCTCCTTCCTCATAAGCCCAGGCAATACCTTGACGCATAGTGCCGGTAACAATTTTACCAATAATGCACCCGCACATTGATCATCTCAGCAGTAGAAGCAGCAGCTCCCCGTAAAGTGTTTAATCGAGCCTCTCCGCGGCGGCACATAGACGAATCAGACACAGACACAGACAAGCGTCTGAAAAATATTCATCGATTTTCTTTACGTGCCTTTTTGGCCGCGAATCCTTCCTTTCCTACTGTGTGTGTATAGAAAACGGCGCGCGCTCGCGGTTCGCCACCATCAAAAGAGACTGAACGTCGTCTCTTCTTTCTTCACACGTTCTACTAGAGTGCCTGCCTACCTGGTATCTGTTCTGTGTCTCTCGCGGGAAAACGAAGCCAATTTTCAACACAGACCGTCCATTCATTATTATTTAATATGAAAACAACATCCGGCGGATTGGAATATTTCACGACCGGCTGACGAGTGAGTGCCAAATTTCGTTTCTTGTGATGGAGGATTTCACCGGTTCTATCTAACATCGGACAGACAATTTGCCCACGATCAATCGTAAGGACCGAAATGGACTGATAGACCTTGCGGTTTATTCATGTAACAAACTAAACTGAATAATACATAAATAGACAACGTTCGGTTTTCTTATAAGGCAGAAAATCAGTTGTGTCCGCCAAGTTTGGCCACGTTGTGCGTGGTTTTCTGTTTGCAGCGGTTGAACTTGGCTGACACCATTCAAACTATTTTCTCCTGACCCTCACGTGGCCTATTTATTTCAAGTGTCGTGCGGTACTTGAAGTTTTTTCAAGGATTTGTAAGAAATCCGATCCATTGAGGGAGGGAAAAAATTTCTAAAGCAAGGTGTATGCGTGTGTGTGTCTGTCTGTGGAATGCTGACCGCAACGCAAAACCGCGCATTGCTTTTTCTGATATTTATTTAAGGCGTGTTTATTTCTTCTTTTAACTTGCGATTGCTTTTTCACAGGACAGGGGGATCATGTGACTGACAGACAGACCGCACCACCACCGGAACGACTGACGGTTTCAAGAGGGTCATTTTCGCTTCCTGACGCGCGCGCAATTTTACACGCAAATTTATTTCCTGAATTATTATTATTATTATTATTATTATTATTACTCGGGAATATGGACGTGCAGATGCCGTCAGTGATCGCCAGTAGCAGTGGCAGTAATGGCCACGCCAGCACGCTTCTATCTCCTCAGCGGGTACGGGAGGCCAAATACGAGGTGCTGCTATTTTTTGTGGAACTCCTAATGGAGCATAAATCGAGGAAGCTGCACGATCTGAGTTGTCTGTTTGGATCGCCGAACTTTTCGGCCGAAATGAAGCAAGTGGTGGGCGGCTCCCAGGTGAGGCTCACCGATCTGATGCGGATCCAGACAAAGCATTAAAGTGCTGATGTAGACAATATAATAATGCCCCAGACACAGACACAGACACCGCACAGACACAAACACAGACACAGTCACAGACAAAGGCACAGACACAAACACAGACACAAACACAGACACAGACACAGACACAGACACAGACACAGACACAGACATAGACACAGACATTCGCAGAAGAAGGCAGAGGCACATACGACGACGTAGTTCCTTTTTTGCAGATGGGGTTAAAACGATTTCTTCTGAAACATCCGTCACTATTTACGATAAAAGGCGACACAGTCACCATGACTTGTTACGATTTGGAAGATGTCTTCCGGAATGGATTTTCCGCGCCAAACGGTGTGGCCACCAGCATAAAGGGGCAGGACGAAGTGCCACGACCTACCACAACACCCGAAGAAGAGGCCGTCGAATATTTCAGGTATTGCAATTATTTTCGGGGCGTTTTTCAGTGTTATCTGATAGTTTCGTCTCATACCTGAAACTGGAAAATATTTTCAGTTTAAGTTATTGTCTAAAGCTCGAAAACCGCCTGCTCAAGAGTATTTTTAGTTCAAGGCTATAATTATGGCTTATGGAATGTTGGCAGAAACAAGTGTCTGTGAGTCACTACGAAAGTGTCGATTATGCAGAAATTAAGTTTGGTTCGGTCTTTCTTGTGTAAAACAGCTGCGAAGCGTCAATGGCTAGAAATCAGGCGGATAATGTCTGTACATGCATGTTGCAAATATAGACATGTCATGATATTTCAGTCGCAGCACAGATTAATTTTACGCTTTCATTTCGAAATCTCCTGCTGATAGGAAAAGATAAAGCCTAACCGAAATTACTATGAATGTCGATTAGCTTTCCTATAGCCGCGGATTTTCTTGATGAAAATATCTGATATTTAACTAAAATTTCTATTTATCTATTTATTTTAGCTCATTTTTATTAAATCGAAACTTAACTAAAATTCTAAGAACGTTTTGTTTGAATTTTTTCGTGTTTTAAAATATTTAATCCAAAAGTGCTAATTTTTAGAATTTGTTATTTTTTCGGCTGTGTCTTCACTCTTGAGTTTGACAATCTGGCATAATTGAGTCCTGGATCACGCACAGTCCAACTATTTATTTTAACTTTCCATTATATATTTTAGGTCTAAGCTACTTGCTTCTCCTGTGAAGGATGATATTCGTCAGGCCATGCCACTGAGATCACTTGTAAGTCGACTTCACTTGGTTGACGCACCCCATCAGTCATCATTACCAATTAAGTTTCACTTGTAGATCGGCCATAGAAGTCAAGCACCGGAAAAGATACGGTTTATAATGGGACGTAATCTGCCAGATTTCATCCGATTTGTTCGCTCTCACTCTGACGTCTTTGTATATGATCCTGTGAGCGACACAGTTAAGCTTGTAAGTAATTGTATGTCTGTCTATCTCTCTGTCTATCTGTATGTTTGTTTGTCTGTCTGTCTGTCTGCCTGCCTGTCTGTCTGTCTGTCTGTCTATCTGTCTGTTTGTCTGTCTGTCTGTCTATCTGTCTGTTTGTCTGTCTGTCTGTCTGTCTGTCTATCTGCCTGTCTGTCTGCCTGTCTGTGTGTCTGCTTGTCTGTTGATTCGTTATCTGTCTCTGTGTCTACATAATTTTTTGTCAAGCTATGCTTGCCTACTTGTCTGGCTGCCTATTTGACTGCCTCGTATGCTTAGTCAAACATATGTGGACATGTAGTTTATGCATTCAGGCACCTTCTGCTCAACGTTCTCCCCGCGATTGTCCGTCGCCTACGAACTCTTCCGCCTCCTCGCGATCCATGTCAATACCGTCAGGCGAGTTCGATGCCAACGAGTGTATGGATTTTCTCGGCGGTGTGCTGCAACAAAAGGGCCCCCTTTTTTTGGACGAGTTGTATGGCCACCTTAATAAAAAGTACAAGCCTGACGTCAGACAGCACTTTGCCAAAAATCCTCGAGAACTCGGAGAGATGATTCAACAAAAGGGCGGGACGAGGTTTACAGTGGAAGGGAACCTTGTGACTTTTCACGGAGTTCCCTCACCAACAGAGCCTTCTGGTCCTTATAAAAGTCCACCCGGGTCAGCACGCGAAGGAATGAAGTTACGCCTGGCGCAAACCTTGAAGCAGGTGGTATCCGATAATAAAGCAAAGGGAACGTTACCAGAACCGGAACTCGATAAAAGTGAGTCAAGCTCGGAAGTAAACTTGCTAACACTTAATGTATCACGCGAGGCAAAGCACGCAAATAAGAAGGTAGAAAGACAGACAGATAGACAGACATGCAGACATGCAGACAGGCAGGCAGGCAGGCAGACAGGCAGACAGACAG
>LRSR01009110.1:0-18008 GCA_001579985.1 Hypsibius dujardini | reverse complement strand
TCCCCCCTCCTCCTCCTCTTCCTTGGGAATGGCGCGCGCGTGCAGCAGAGGGGAAGGGTCGCAGGGATGACAGACAGCCGACGCATTACGTGATATTTGTCTATTTGCCGACACAATCAGTATGTGGGTGGAATAAAAATACAGGGAGTGCTGCGCCTCGAGCGACCGGTCGATCGACAGTTTACCATTCCCTCTATATCCGCCAAAAAGGCGCCCTTCCTGTTGCGCTGTGGGAGTTTGCCCGAAAAACGGCCTCTCTTCACATCCGGATTCATCGTTGTCTGTGTTGGTTGTGGTTTGATGTTTCTTTGGCGATATCAAAGATAGAACACGCTTGTTAATCGGTTGTCTGATGTGCGACCGAATGCGGTAATCTATGCGGCAATTCCATTGTAATGCTACAGTCCTGATGGGATCTCACTCGTTTTCGCATGGTCCACTGCTTGCGTAGTGCCCCTCCATCGAGACTGCTTCACGCAATCGGATTTTATAAGCTTATTCCCTCCAAATTACGGGCATTAGCGTGTCGTGATTGCGGTCAACTTGAGGAACTTGAGGAAGTCTGGAATCGCACGGCAATCTGGACACGCCCGGATTGCATGAACGTGGGATCACTGTAATTATCCGCCTTGTTTGCCGATTGCGTGAATCAACTTCAGTACCGCATTGACGTTCCCGTCAAGCTTTCACGGTAAGACCCATAAGAACCGTGAATTCCTATGAAGGTAATGCAACACCATTTGACATGAAAACATATCATTTCAGACATTCACCAGCAGGCATAAGTGGCCTGGCAGGCAGGCAGACATATAGGCAGACAGGCAATGCAAACGGCAGACAGACGCACAGACAGATACACAGGCACACAGACAGATACACAGGCACACAGACAAACTGACAGACAGGTAGACAGACAGACAGACAGACAGACAGACAGACAGACAGACAGACAGGTGGGCAGTCAGACAGGCAGGCAGACAGACAGACAGACAGAAAGGTAGACACGAAGATGAGTAGACCAAACAACAATGTGCACAAAATTGCGGCTTTGATTTCATATCCTTTACAAACAAAATATTTTAGGCGAAGAAGTTTTCCATTCCTATATCGTGAATAGCGGATCACAGTGATCGGTTTCAGTGAGGCATGTTTCTGATGGCATATTAATGACCTAATACCGTAAAGAGTAACGACCGATACCGAAAACCCCAAATACGAGAATGCCCCTGGCTTTGCTGCGTGCAACTGTCACCGACGGTTACATCCCGTTTTCCCTCAATATTGATGTAGGGTAAATGAAAAAGTAATCGAGTTAACAGGATGTGATGAGGCTGCCCCCCAGTCGATCAAAACTTTTGCACTATCCGGAAACCAGATTAATGCTCCTTGCCTCCCGGTCATTCCGTCCATTAACGCTCCGCTGTACCGTGCAAACATTATTCGTCCCGTCCTCCTTTCAAATTACAGAGTAACCTGCGCCGGCAGCCGAAACGTTGCCTACTTAATTGCTTCCTCTTCAAACTGGAAAAAACTGCATGCTTTAATGATGTGAACATGTAATTAGAGTGATACAAACGTCGCAAAAACCTTGTACTGACCGAATAAAGCACTTCAACTCGGAGGTTGTGTACAACAGTCATGCAACGAGTGTAATGGCTTAACTCGGTTAGCGCAAGAGTTTTGCCACGTCTGTGGACATCAAATACAGAGTCCAATATATATGTGCTACTCGACCCTTGAGTACTCCAGATGAAAATTATGATGAAATTACACCTTCGCCTCGTTTACAGACGCACCGAGTCATCAACCGAAAAATGCCGCCTCGAAATCGAAATCGATCTCCCTCTGCATCCTCGTCTTCGTCTTCCAGCTCTGCAATGTCAGATAACGAGTCTGAAATAAATTCCACTCATGGAGAGTCTGCCCGGCCTAGGACTCCCACCAGTTCGTCCTCGTCCATGAAAAGGTGCGTTCTTTTTATTCATCAGATTTTTTATACGATTTGCGCCAAAAAAAACCAACCGAAAGTGTCTTTGAAATCCATTCTCATTTCGAGTCGGATGGCGCAAGGACCCTTGTGCTATGATAGTGAATTACACTGCCGCTAAATCTTAGGTTTGTTGGTGTTTTAGCGGAGCCGTATATGAAAGCACCCTCAGACACTCGCAACGTACGCGACAGAAACAAAGGTACAGCTACTTGCAGGTTACTTGCAAACTTTTGATTTGACGTATCGTGAGCCGCAAGACTACACTTGTTACAAAGTTTTAATTTCTCTAAGCAAAAACCGGCCAAAATCTGGTCGTAAAATGCAAAGAAATAGACTGTACTCATTTGGAAAGTATATTTGAAAATTAAGACTGAAATTCGGCACAGTGGAAACTAAAAACAGGTGACCGACTGAATCAATCGAAGAAAACGACAACAAATCAAAATTTCTGGGCAACGAAATTCGTAATGCGTTCACTGAGTTGATTGATCGATAAGCCGGTTTGAAATTTCCACCAGTCAAACAACGTGTAGTCTTGTTTGTCAAATCACACCAAATCAAAAGTTTGCAAGTAACTCGCAAGTAGCTGTCCTACAAGTTTTAGTATTTGCACAGTTGCGCACGGGAAAAATGTTCTCGCTAAACGGAACGTGATTCTGTTTTCAGGTCTGTTTCCTCCCGATCAGACAGCAGCTCCGAATCCTCGTCGAGCTCTTCCTCCTCATCAGACAGTGAGGGAAGTTCCCCCAGGTCCACACGCTCCACGCCCTCCAGGAGCTCGAGTTTATCGCGCTCGACGCCATCCCCGACTGCCTATTCTGCGGCGGGGCGTGCAGTTGTAATAGCTTTATCGCGGCGCGAAACACGAAGTCCGTCGTCCTCATCTTCCTCATCGTCGCTGAGCGAGAAGTCGTCAATTAGCGATGCACCGCTGCGAAACTCCAAACGGCTTAGGGACCCAAGCCCGGATTATCGGGACTCACGACGCATCACGAGGTACGCCATTTACATAGTGCAGCGGATGTTGGGATGTTGAGTGTGCGCAGGTTGATTTCGTATGGGCCTATTAGTATGTTGAGTGTGCGCAGATTGATTTCGTATGGGTCTGTTCGGATGTTGAGTGTGCGCAGGTTGATTTCGTATGGGTTTATTCGTATGTTGAGTGTGCGCAGGTTAATTGTGTTCGTATGTTGAGTGTGCACTGTAATTGACTGACAATCAGGTGGTGCAGGGTTGTGTCCCACCGTTTGCCTGCTTGTCTGCTTGTCTTGTCTTGTGAGTTAATACGTCTGGGAACATGAGCCGCTGCTGATTATAAC
Organism: Hypsibius dujardini; assembly: GCA_001579985.1. Taxonomy (NCBI): domain Eukaryota; kingdom Metazoa; phylum Tardigrada; class Eutardigrada; order Parachela; family Hypsibiidae; genus Hypsibius; species Hypsibius dujardini. Next base: position 14,699 of record LRSR01009110.1, on the reverse strand, counting down.
CAGACGTGCATTTGTTTTTCCAGTTCCCGTAAGCCGCCTGTGCCATTGTCAATGAAGGATCGGAACGACTATCGCCTACGTAGCGGGCGGTAATGTGAACTTGCCCCTGGCGGGAAACATGCTGAGCAGTAGTTCCCTTGTCCGTCGCTTGGGATGATCATTTGTTGGCGGAAATCAACAGCCTCTTTCAGTCATGTTTTTAGTTTACCGGTTTGTTGCCCATTGTGATTGTTGAGAATAAAAGAAATGGAAATAAGATCCATTTGACCGCAGTTGCTCGTTGTCCTGGAGTGAAAGGCCTTTCTGGTCCTGGAAAAACTGTAAGTAATGAACTTCTTAGCAACAGGATTTTCTACTTGACGTTTTTTTATGATGTATTTGTAAGCGTGATGATCGGAGAAAAGCATACACAGTGGCGCGTCCTAGGGGGTGGCAAGTGGCAAGTGGGCAATTGCCCCCCTCCTCGTCCGAAATCGAAATAGTGACCCAATGGTACCCCCTGACGTTTTTTAGAGTAAAAATAGCAAAATCATACCAATATATTTAATATATTTAATATTAAAAATCTTGCCCCCCCCTCCGTACCGGAAGGTCTAGACGCGTCTATGAGCATACACAATAGGGTTCCCCATCGAGGTGTCTGCTGCTTATCCACCATGGAATCAGGTGGAAATGGGAAGCTATCGGCACCGTTTGCAAGAGGCTGTAATTGCAATTGTAATTGCTCATTGTAATTGCAATTGCGTCCCGTGGATTATCTGTCAAGTGTGCCGAGCTGGGTCGGTTGTTTTGGTTGCTTGTACGAGTGCAAGTGATGTGTGTCCCGGGTACCTGGTAGTGAGAGGTGCGACATTTGCGCCCCCTGCTTCCCCCACTTAGCCGAATAAAAAAGCGATTTCGACGTTAGCCGAATTAAAAGTTTTACCCCGTCCTATGTCTGATTATTTTATACATAAATAAATAAGATCATACTGTACAAGCGTGTTTTCTCAGTCAGCGAGCTCTCCCGGTACTGTACTGCCGCGATTAAACCGGTCAGTTTAGCCACGCCTCCGTCACACGCGCCTGTGTTGAGTGAGCATACACACGCGCCCGTGTTGAGTGAGGTCACACATGCGCCTGTGTGTTGAGTGAGCTCACACACTCACACACTCACACACAGGTCGAATGCGCTGCCCGGGTGTAAAAACTGAGCTCACACACTCACACACAGGTCGAATGCGCTGCCCGGGTGTAAAAACTGACCGGTTTAATCACGGCAGTACAGTACACATAACAATGTACGACATGTACTAGAATCTACATCCAGTCATAAGCTAAGACGAATAAGGTATCTCACCCAGCCCCGGTGGGAAAAAACTGAAAACTAACGGAATTAAACAAAAAACGTTCTATTAGCAGAACTGAAAAATCAGGTTAAAATGATAAAACAGAAGTATTCACCGTAAGTTTTGAACTGAAGCACGGGAAGTCCGTTTGCCGTTTAGATCACGAAAGTAATCATAACACTCAACCCCAGATTCTCGTTCCAACGTAATCTCGAGGTGAACGAGGAATTCAGCAAACACCAGGAGCATCACCCGCGCCGGCTGTCCGGCTCGGTGAAGAGTGGTACTCAGGTGGTTCAGCGGGACTTTCGATTGCGGTGGCACTGCGACCGCTGGTGCCTCCAGCTGTCGGTGATGGCGTGTTCACATTCAAAGGGCCTCTGGGTTCCGACTGCACAACATCATCGTACGTGGGAGGAAGATCGCACAGGGAGGGTGACTGCTTGTACGCCGGCGGTGGAGGATCCGACCGGGCGAATCCATGCAGGACGCCGTCACAATCTGGGCCGTGACCGCAGTGTCGTCCGTCCACTTCGTCGTACGCGTCAGGCCCGTAAGGATGTGCGTCAAAGGCCGATTCTGCAGAAAAAAAACACATTACGATTCTCCAAAAATCAGAGCATTATCGAACAAGGAAAAAATTTGTGGTACGCAAAATTACGTCATTTTAGTCGTTAAACTCACGATCAAAAGAAACGATCACCAGGCACGGTTAAAATGGTGACACTATGGTGATTTTGGGTTCAAATGGGATACGAATGACCGTGACTCATGTGGTGACGGCAGATTCACGTGGTCTTGAAACTTACGTCTGGCCAAAAGAGCACGCAGACGACGACTCCGGAGCCGGTGGATTGACAACATCAAGCAGACGAGTATCAAGATAGTAGTCATAGTGGTAAAACCCAGCCGAAGCATGTAATTGCCGTGTGGATCATCATCCTCGTGTCGTCGAAAGTCATCCCTTTCTAATAAGCGGAAGATACCCAAAGTGAACCCGCGCAGAACACCCAGACAAAAATGAACCCGTACACGTACACGTTCAAACAGACAGACAGACAGACAGATAGACAGACAGATAGACAGACAGACAGACAGACAGACAGACAGATAGACAGACAGATAGATAGATAGATAGACAGATAGACAGACAGTCAAGTAAATAAACTAGCAGACCGTCGAAGCAGACAGTTTGACATATGGTGAAAAAAGAACTAGACGACAGGCAAATAAAAAAACGTGTACGGAGGAAAGAAAGATGGGACTAACCGATATGTGGCACCAGGTACGTGTCCCGGAACTGAGCGCCGATTTCGGAGTAGTTCTGCACTCCGTAGTGCAAATTCCGCCACTTCCGATCGAAGCACACAAACTTGCAGCACTGATCGGTGAAGAGCTTGCGTACGTCCCGGCAGTCGTGCGGCAGGGAGCAAACACTGGCGACGCACATTTGCGCTTCCCCATTGACGCAGTCACACTATTGGGTGGGCAAAGAAGGGCCAAGGTTAAGCCAACAACACATCGGCACACTCTCCGTCCTTCGATCAATCAGCTCAATCAATAGAGTCAAACCTCCATGCACGCGTCGGTTTCGTTCGGGATAAACTTTCCACCTTCCTGAATCCGATTTCCTTGATAGTCCCAGCAAAAGGTAACTTTTGAAATCCCTCGAGCTGCAATTGAAAGTATCCGTTTAGAACCTTATGCTGACGATCTCAAGGGACAGCTAAACTCAGCTTCCCTCAATATGGCCCTGCACTCGATTGAACGTTCAATCTGATTCACTCTTCTCTGATTGGCTCATTTCATACAGGTTACTCCTTGTACTCGATCGATTGATTGTACAGTTGTGCTTTTCCGTATATTTGCCCCTACAGTGCTAATTTGGTGAACGGCACTGAATAGGCACGGTCTGGGTTGGTTAAAATTTACGGGTAGGGCAGAAAAGTGTCCCTTAAGATCGCGAGCATACGGTACTAGTAACTTGCAAGAAAGGTGGGACTCGGGTAGATCTTTTCGCAAATGGATTAATTGGCTTACATTTTTCACGCTCCCTCATTACAACACCCAGATCCGATCCAGCACCAGGTGCTGGTAAAGCGGACAAACCTAGAAGTGAAGTAGATCAGTAGTTTGTCTCAATCCGTTAATCAAGCAATACGGCACGATCATCAATCAATCAATCCAGGGTGAATGTAATTAATCAACCAACGCAGATTAACAAAACTAAATCAACGATCAATCAATCAATCAAACCAGGGTGAATGTAATTAATCAACCAACGCAGATTAACAAAACTAAATAAACAATCAATCAATCAATCGAGCATCATCACCGATAAGGCAGTGCGGCTGTTGTGCATCCCACCTGATTCCATGAAAATAAACGAAAGACATATCACTATCGGAGCGCAACCCATTATGAACGCCTTTGCTCCGGTCATCGGGCTTGTAAACAAAACGAAGTAGAATAGGAAGGAAAAGGGCACAAAATGGAGACTGGAAAGAAAAAGGAATCACACGACTCTTCCAATTACACTTCGAAAGAAATAAAACAGAATCAAATTGGTCGTATTTGACTGTTTTAAACCCGTGAGCAAGGTATTCCCTTCAACATGACGGAAATCAAATGATGACGCAGGTCATCCAGGGCAGGATAAGATTGGATTCAAGGAGAAAGAGAGAGCCTTCTTCCCCGGAAAAGATTTCTAAAAATAAATGCGTCAATGAATGAGTCACCCATAGCCGTACGGTCGTAAAAATCTGGGCCGTGTACTAAACCTCGTGGGGAATGGGGCATGGGCGTGTAGGCGCATGGTCGGAAATATCCCAAAGCGAATACCGCAAATTCATTTTCCAACGCATAAATTTCTCTTATTTCTAGCCGTTTTTCTCTTCCCTTACCATCCCTCGCAAGCGGATTTTCTGATTGTTCAATACCGTCAAAAATGTTCCGCATTCCGAAGAACCCCATCGTCAAGCTAATTTCACAGGTAAAGACACTGTCAGTGGAAGATTTCTGAAGAACTCCAAAGAAGATTTCTAAAATGATGCAATACTCCTCGCCGGTGGCGTATTTTTGCTCTACCACATGTTATTATCCTTTATTTTTTCTTCCTGCAATAGGAAATTCAGAGCAAATCCCCACTGGACTTGATCTATGGAGCGGGGAGGCGATTTGCGTACGTAATTATGAACGTTTCACGGGATGGGAATTGCCCCAAGATTTCAAAGGGTACTCTGAGGTCTACGCTCTGGCTTTACTGGTTTTTAGATCCAAGGATGCCCCTCAGGTGAAGGGTGCCGTTATTGGAATTGATCTCGGCACGACCAACTCATGTGTGGCCGTAATGGAAGGCAAGGCGGCCAAGGTGCTGGAGAACTCAGAGGGATCGAGGACGACTCCATCTGTCGTGGCGTTTACCCCGTCCGGGGAGCGACTGGTGGGCATGCCGGCCAAACGTCAAGCAGTGACAAATCCGAAGAACACTTTGTATGCCACGAAACGGTTGATTGGGCGGAAGTTTGAGGATCCGGAAGTGCAGAAAGAGTCGTAAGTGCAGTCCAATGATTTAACTGCTAGATTTATGAATGGGCGTTCAGTTGATTTATTGATTGGTGCATCAATTGACCTATTGATTGATGCAGTGCAGCGTTCAGTTGATTTATTGATTGGTGCAGTGCAGCGTTCAGTTGATTTATTGATTGGTGCAGTGCAGCGTTCAGTCGATTTATTGATTGGTGCAGTGCAGCGTTCAGTTGATTTATTGATTAGTGCAGAGCAGTGTTTAGTTGATTTATTGATTGGTGCAGTGCAATGAGTCTGTATTCGTGCGCTTACAATTCGCTAGACTTTACGTCTTTCATTGGTTGATTTCATGAGCTCTTGTGATCTTCGTATTTTGATTTATGTGAAACTGATTTTTTATGCAACACTGAACATCGGGATTAATCGCTAGGTTTTTATTGTTTTTGTGTTTTCGATTGGTGTTTCAACATAGTTGAACGGCAACTTGTTTGCCTTCTGTCAGCGGTTGTCCTGCTAGATTGATTGTTCGACTAGATTGATTGTTCGACTAGATTGATTGTTCGGCTTGATTGGTTGTTCGGCTTGATTGATTGTTCGGCTTGATTGATTGTGCTGCTTGATTGGTTGTTCGGCTTGATTGATTGTTCGGCAGTGCACCATATTCTGTGGTCGTTTGCTCGCTTGATTGTTCGATGAATCACTCGAAAGTAGTTAGTGTCGGATCCCTTTTGTGTTAGTAGTAAGCAGAAGCATGATACTGTAACCAAAGGCAAATTCCAGGACTGGCTCTGCAATAACCAGTTCAGGGCCGAACCTTTGGTAAATTATTGTCACCGAATTTACCCGCGACTGATCTGCTTGGTCTGCGGTTGCAACCGGTGTCTCAGGCCTACATACTTGTCCTCAGCCGAATAAATAACTAAATGCAGTTTAAATGTGGCAAAGATAGATATTATATGAAATTCGAGCCCCGCAATGTGCAACTTCCTTTGTACAGTAAATAGCGTTTATATTACTGTAGCAGGATTCTATAGTGTGCTGATAGGACCTGATTTCTCTCTATGCGAGTAGTAATTGTTGAGATTGATTATTGTATCTCTGAAATAACCTTTGCGTAAATTCTTGATGCGACCTACGGGCTTATTTTTAGTAATTCGGACATGTGATTTTTGTCCTGCAGAAAGGTCGTTTCTTACAAGATCGTCAAAGCCACGAACGGTGACGCCTGGGTCGAGGCACAAGGCAAGATGTACTCCCCCAGCCAGATCGGTGCATTCGTCCTGATGAAGATGAAGGAAACTGCAGGTGAATAATATACACGTGGCAAAAACCTTGCACTGACCGAATTACGCACTTTAACTCGACAGCTGTGTATGACAGCCATGCAACGAGTGTAATGGTTTAACTCGGTTAGCGCAAGGTTTTTTCGACGTGTGTATTTAGACTGGATTCGCGCTACGAATTTGGATCATCGACCTTGACTATGCGATATTTTACGGTATGGTCTCCCATCTGTTGCAGAAAACTATCTGGGCACTAGTGTGAAGAATGCCGTCATCACAGTTCCGGCCTACTTTAACGACTCACAGCGTCAAGCCACGAAGGACGCTGGTCAGATTGCCGGCTTGAATGTCCTTCGAGTAATCAACGAGCCCACGGCTGCGGCTCTCGCATTCGGAATGGACAAAACCAAGGACCAAGTGTAAGAGTTCAGAAAGTGGTCCTTTTTTTGTTGGAGGACAATGTGGGAAGAGTTGTCGCTGTTGGTGTTGAGCAAGGGATGCTGACGGAAATTGCAGTAACTGGCTTCTTAGAGCGCCCCCTTCAGGGTCGAAACTTGGGCCAATGAAGGAGGTTTCAGCGAAAACTTTTTTATCGCTCTCTTGGTTTCGTTGCAGGATTGCGGTGTATGATCTCGGTGGCGGAACCTTCGACATTTCCATCCTGGAGATTCAAAAAGGCGTCTTTGAGGTGAAGTCAACGAACGGCGATACCTTCCTGGGAGGAGAGGACTTTGACACTGCTCTCCTCCAGTGGATTGTGAAGGAATTCAAGCGAGAGGTACATTGATTTGTTTCTTATACTCTGGTTTGTATCTGTTGTGATCGTATTGCGATGGTGAGATTGTGTTATAAAAAGACGATCATTTCTTTTCATTTTTAGCAAGGAGTCGATATTACGAAAGACAACATGGCCATGCAACGTCTCCGCGAAGCTGCAGAAAAGGCGAAATGCGAGCTCTCCTCTGCCCTCCAGACCGACATCAATTTACCTTACCTCACCATGGATGCCGGTGGCCCGAAGCATCTTAACATGAAGCTCACCCGTTCCCAGTTCGAAAACATCGTCGATCCTCTGATCAAGCGAACACTTGGTCCGTGTGAGAAGGCCATTAAGGACGCCGAAGTCAGCCTGAACGATATCGGCGAAGTCCTCCTCGTCGGCGGTATGACTCGAGTCCCTAAGGTTTGTACACTGTAGGTGGGGGGGGGGTGGGTTGATGGGATCCAACGACAAATTCCAGAACCGATTTTTATAGTCAGTTCAGGGCCGAAACTTTGGTAAATTATGCCGCACCGAATTACCCGGGATTGATTCTTTTCATTCGGCGGTTGCAACCGGTGCATCATCGTTCTTTCGCGTTGGTTAGGTTCAATCAACCGTTCAAGACGTCTTCAAGAAGCAGCCGAGTAAGGCCGTCAATCCGGACGAGGCCGTGGCTATTGGAGCAGCCATCCAGGGCGGTGTCCTCGCTGGTGAGGTGACGGACATTCTGCTGCTGGACGTGACGCCCCTCTCGCTGGGCATTGAAACCCTGGGTGGTGTGATGACCAAGCTCATCAACCGAAACACCACCATCCCCACCAAGAAATCTCAAGTGTTCTCCACCGCCGCGGACGGACAGACCCAGGTGGAGATCAAAGTTTACCAGGGAGAGCGTGAGATGGCCGCCGGTAACAAGATTCTCGGGCAGTTCCAACTTGTAAGTCGAAGAGGCCTATTGCATTGGAAATGCCTAGAGTGATCAGGTCGGTGGGAATCTTTTCCGCTTTATTCTAAAATGCTGGTCACTGGCAGATTGGAATCCCTCCTGCACCTCGTGGAGTACCACAGATTGAAGTGACATTCGACATTGATGCCAACGGCATCGTACACGTCTTTGCACGTGATCGCGGCACCGGGAAGGAGCAGCAGAGTGAGTATTGCTTGCCGTTTCGGCCTGCCCCGGGGTTGGGTTGCCTTATTTTGGGAGATTATTTTGACGTCCCTCTGTGTTTGGACAGTCGTGATCCAGTCCTCGGGTGGTCTCAGTAAGGACGAAATCGAGAACATGATTAAGAAGGCGGAGCAGTATGCCGAGGAGGACAAGAAACGTAAGGATGTGATCGAAGCCGTCAATCACGCCGAGGGAATTGTCCACGACACTGAGGCCAGGATAGAAGAGTTCAAGGATCAGCTCCCGGCTGATGAGGTACACCTTGGGGCTTGGCCTTTGTCTGTCTTCGGTGTCCTAATCATGTTGGGTTGTGTGTTTGTGTTAGGCCCAGAAACTGCGAGAGCAGGTTGCCGCTGTCCGCGAGAAGCTCGCAAACAAGGACAACGAGACGGCAGAGAACATTAAGAGTGTCACCAACACCCTACAGCAAGCCTCGTTGAAGCTGTTTGAGATGGCATACAAGAAGGCAAGTTTATGCGATTGCTGTGTAACACAGCATGTGTTGTGTGATGTGTTGTGACGTTTGTTGGTGATTAAGCCGCTTTGTGGGTGTGGCAGTCACCGCCCTCCAGGTCCTGGTGTGATTGTGTTACTTTTCGTTCCAGATGGCCGCTGATCGCCAAAGCAAGGAAAGCGGTGGTAGTTCCGGTTCGTCCAGCTCCGATTCATCCTCCTCAACGGACGGCCAGCAGGACGCTGCTGACTCGGAGAAGAAGAAGCAGGAAGGACAACAGTAAACGGTTGCGATTGATTGATTGCTTGCTTGTCACGTGCTTGATCCTACATGACGGACCGACAAACGCTGTTTCTGATTTTGTTGCTGAACTGTTATTCACTGTGTGATGATATTTTTACTGCTGCGAGAGTATCTTCTCGCCGCCGCACATGGTGTGTTTCTTTTTTGTTTCTCGCAGGGGTAAGCGGGGGGATTTGGTGGGTTGTTGGTCGGTGTGCCTACGTGCAAACTTATTACTGTCGGTACTTCTTCTTAGTGTTTTACTCACAACCAAAGTCGGAGCAGGAATTGGGATATTAAAACAAGAAATGCTTAACGCTGATTGTTTTGCGAGGTAAACAATCATACAATCATACGAAAAATAGTGAAGCCATGGGCAGAGGACCACTACGGCTTGCGTGGATGTGGCGAGCAAGACTCATTTAACTCGGCTGGTAGAGCGACGATTCTGATGCTTCTTGTAGCACTCCAGGCTGCACAGCGCTAGGCCCGTCTTTGAACATGAATAACGCTTGGCATTTTTGCATCCCGAAACGCCACACTTCACAAGGAGAGGCGCGCTAAATGGAGAACGGTGTCACGGAAGGAGTTCACATTTTGAACCGATCGAATGGCCTGGTAAAGTAGTAATTACCTTATCGGGGCCATACGCTGCATTGTGAGAGCTCCTTCAGGGTAGAACACAGTCGTGCCTTGCTGACTGATCACGTATTTGACCATTTGTCTCGAGGCATTCCCCTCCGGTTTTCCTCCCTTTTTATTGCTGGGAGCCTTGTGCAACAACTTTTGCACTGTTTCGGTCTGGAACGAATCAAACCGGATAGGAGTAAGTACTCACCGGTATTTCCGTCTCGCGGTACGGTGGACCACTGCTTTATTACTCTGTCGCCTTGCCTATATAATTTCAACTGATCACCAACTAACTTTGAGTTCTTCTCTGCGTTCCGCTGCTTGAATGCGTCTCTTCTTATTGCGCTCCTCCTTTTTCTCCAGATAATCTGCTGGTGGTGTTTTTGCACGAGGATCTACACAACCAAAAGAACAATCACGTACAGTACGTAGAGTCATTATAAATGTATCTGTGCCTGTCTGTCTGTGTCTGTGTCTGTTTGTGTCTGTTTGTGTCTGTCTGTGTCTGTGTCTGTGTCTGTGTCTGTGTCTGTCTGTGTCTGTGTCTGTGTTTGTCTGTGTCTGTGTCTGTGTTTGTCTGTGTTTGTGCCTGTTTGTGCCTGTCTGTGTCTGTGTCTGGCATATGGCGGCAAGAGAGACTAGGTAACAGTTACCTTCCAGTTTGATAAGATGATCTTCGGCACCGTATAGCTTTGCCCGCTATCAAAACAACAGAACAAGTCAGCACACGCGTACCACGAAGGAAGGATCCAATTACCGACCTGGCGTGCGGTCAACCGCCGGTCACCCGATAGGGACGCATCGCCTTCTTCAGGGAAGACGCTGCTGCTTTCATTCGCATCAGTGTTCCGTTCAGCCTCCGGCAGGACTTCCGCAATAGGTTCGTTCTTTTTTGATTTTTTGGTTTTGCTGTTTACCGTTTTCAGTAACTTTGTCTGTTTGGGACCTACAGCACCGCAAAAATATTTTTCAAAGTTATGCCAAACAAGCCTGAACTATAGATGGCAAACCTGATTTTGAAGCCGATGTTCCTTTCATTTGATCATCCGTAGAGTCGCTTTCTGCGACACTGAGGACACTCCTAATGAAAAACCAAACCATGATTTAGGTGTTGAACTCATAACAGTTTTGCTTCTCTGACCATCTCCCCTCGTCCAACTGCCTGTTTGTATGAATACGTAGAGCATCACTCAAGCACCGACTGCAGCACCGATTAGGAACGGAAAAATTTCTTACTTAGGCACGCGAATCTTCAATTTTGCCAATTGCTTAGGCGACGGGCTGTCATTCAGATCATCTTCGTCATCTTCTGTCAAAGACGTTTCGGTTGTCGCTTCCGCGTATTCCTCCTCCGATGGCACAGACGAATCTTCTTGCACGAAATCATCATCCTCTGCTGCCTTATTACTTCTCGTCCGATTATTCAACAATTTCCCCTTTTTCTTAGCATCGTTGCCCCTCCCCGACTTTTTCCTAGTTGACGAACCCGAAGAAACGTCTCCTCCGGTCAAAGACGCATCCGAGCCCCGCTTGCCCTTCACCTTCCGGGGTACTTTATCCGGAGTGGCGAAACCAAAAGCATCTAGCACTGCTTCTGGTGTGGAGTCTTCGGCGACGGGCGCTCCGCGAAGCCGTTTACTTTGTGAACCACCTAAAACATGTACCACGATCCATAATTCTGCCTGTAATTTCTCTAGTCACCAGTCATCACCAAATATTTGAAACATCAATCAATCGATCGTAACCGCAGTATCAGGTGAAAAGAGCTCACACGATCATAACATCCATCGATCAAGCAAGAGAGACCTCATATTACATCAATCAAATTAAGCATTGCTGATTAGCACCCGAAAATTAAGTGTGTGCCATGGGCCCTTCCCGACACAACAAATCAAATTTCCATCACACAAAAAGATGATGAACAATTGTCTACAGTCGAGCAATCAAGCGATCGAGCAATCAAGCGATCGAGCGATCGAGCGATCGAGCGATCGAGCAATCAAGCAATCGACCACACTCTAACATTCCCCAATCAATAGACGTTGGACAATTTCGGTTAACAGGAATGAACGAAGTAACAATTTTCGAATGTGATCAGACTTTGAAGTTTGAATTACTATTTCTAATATGTTAGCCGGCAATCATAGGAAAAACACACTAAGGAAAAAGACAATCCTACCCGTTGATGGCAGCTCCGACGACGGGGTCTCTTTTCGCTTGCCCTTCCCGACAGCCACAAACGCAACCGCTTTCTCCGGCGCGCCCTCGGTGTCGTCTTGCAGTGCTTCTAACATCCTCTGCGACGGTTTACGGATGCGTTTTTCGGGAGAATTATCCGTGGTCTGGGGCGGGGAAGTTGGAGATGCTTCGGAGGTTGAAGGGCCGGAGGATGCAGCGGGTGCTGTTGATGCCGTCTCCGCCGATTGCTTCGATGAGCGTGAAGTTCGATGCAAAACCATAGTGATTGATGGACGAGGCATGGCTGCCGCTCTCGGTAGGCCGAGGTAGTGGAATTTGCGTTTCCAGGGGCAGATTCCAGTTCGACTGGCCGAATACCCTTCCCGTGAATGGAGCGTGAATGATGTTGTTGTTTTCAGCTTTGTTTGATTGAATGGCTGGTTTGACTTTGACTGGTTTGCTGGTCACATACTGGATGGGCCGGACTGTACGAAGCGCAGTCGGCTAACTCGGTCAACTGAACCGAACAGTCTTCCTTGTTTATTGCTTTCTTTTTCGATTTTTAAATCAGCTGTCTAGCCACCTGTTCTTCGATTCTCGTACACATCTTCAAAAACGATGCCTGCTGCAGTGCCACCGGAGAGTGTTGCAAATATGGCTGCTTCACTGGAAGATATGGTGAAAGAGGAGAGGGATCTGCTAGCTCGCATCTCACTCAAAGAAAACAAGCTCCGGAACTTAGAGCTGTTGCATTCTTATAGGAATCGCGTGAGTTTGCGAGTTGTTGTCTCCTTGCACAAGTGGTCGATGGATTGTTTGATTACAGCAGTTAGCGGCTACAAAATGTGCGTGTTGGACTAAAGTCTCCCCATTGAATTGATCACCTCCACCAGTATCACGATTTCTGATTCTTAATTAAAATTGACCGCTTGAAAATGATTCCCAAATTGTTACTACACATTTATTGGCGGATGTACCTGCATTTTGTAACGGACTTAAATTAATAGACTAGTCATGGGCGTACAGACGTGGCAAAAACCTTGCGCTGACCGAATTACGCACTTCAACTCGGGAGCTGTGTGCGACAGCTACGCAATGAGTGTAATAGCTTAACTCGGTTAGCGGAGGATTTTTACCACGTGTGTAATTCGTATCCGATCGTTCTGGCTCCATTGATCTTGATGCATTTTCGACTCTTTAAGTTGTAACTTCGGCATTCCCGTACGTCACCAGATTATTGTCCTGTTTTTTTTATTTCAACACAGAATGACTACAACAGTGTGGAGGTCAACATTGTCACGTGGAGGAAAGCTCTTCGCGCCGCCCTCATGGCAATCGAAGCGGAACATCCCGCGCCCAAACCCCCGATTTCATACTTCATCACTAGTCTCGGAATTGATCCAGAAATCGTCGGTTTCGATGAACGGAATGGCTGTTTTTTCGAAGAAGGAAACAACCAAAAATCTGCTCCGTAGTCCATCCGTGTTTAACCTTTCTAATGATCATTCCTTTTCTTCTCGATGACAGAATCTGCAGTTCATAATCCACCGCTCCTCATTTTCAAATTATTTCGTGGGGTCATATTTTTGCATCTGAGGGATACTTAACAGAAGAATTAACTACTCCTACGCCAAGAGCAGCCGGCAAGATCGCTGTAGTCGATTTTTATTGGACAACGGTCAGCAGCTAGAGTGATTTGGGTAGGTGCTGAGCCTACTAACCCGACTTCAACTCTCAAAATCGAACAAGGCATGCATGCTTTGGAATTTCGACTCTTAGTACCGTATGCTCGCGATCTCAAGGGACAGTTAAGCCCCGCCTCCCTCGACATGGCCCTGCACTCGATTGAACGTTCAATCTCATTCACTGTTTCTGATTGGCTGATTTCGCACAGCTTACTCGTTGTACTCGATCGATTGATTGTACAGTTGTGCTTTTCTGTATATTTCTCCCTACAAAGCTAATTTGGTGAACGGCACTGAATAGGCACGGCCCAGGTTGGTTAAAATTTACGGGTAGGGCAGAAAAGTGTCCCTTGATATCGCGAGCACACGGCAGTGTACAGGAATTTGATGCATTCAAGCTTCATTAGGGAGAATTATTCGGCTGGTGCAAAAACAAATCGGTCGAAAAATATCTTTCTTCATTTATTACGTCAAAAAACCATGGATCTCTCCACGTTCAACAGTCTCGCAGAAGCGTTGGAGCAGCATTTGTCGGCAACCGTGCGGACGACTATTCAAACCTACAACCAGAAGATGGAGGATTTCGGGGGTGAAAGCGTCAGCAACGCTCAGAAACTGGAGGACTTCATCGGGCTCAAAAAAGCGACGGCACCCATGGCAGACCATGAATCTGGTGCATCCGAATCGGGCCTTGACCGTTCTATGGGGAAAGAATTGGTGGAGTACGACTGGATCTCAATCACAGATCGAGAAGGACGAGAAATTGATTACGCGTGCTACCTGTTGCTGCCTGGCGGTTCGTGTTATGGTCCACGAAGCCCTCCATCCGGTCAGTTGGTTTCCATTTTTGAAGTGTTCAATAGGGGAATAAATACAACAGGGAAGCAGACACAAACAGTAGATAGAACAAATTTATAAATAGATTTGTTTTGAAAAATCAGTCGTTGCCTCGTTGGCGATTTTTTTCTACACCAAACGTATCATACTTCTTCTGAAAGACATACCAAAATATTCTGAAGATTAATAAATATAGATTTATAAATTTAGATTCGAGATTTATAGATAGGTTTCTAGATTGATATATTCATTTTCAGATATCGTATTTAATTTAACCATACTTGATTATACTGTAGCGCCACGATTATAACGGTCAGTTAAGCCCCGCCTCCGTCACACGCGCCCATGTCAAGGGCATGGCACACAAAGGCCGAGTGCGCTGCCCGGGTGTAAAAACTGACCGTTATAATCGTGGCACTACAGTACACTGTACTTTGCTGAAATAATGATACCACTGTAGTAGAAGTACGATTCCTCTGCGACTAACTTGTATTGGCATTTTATCTGTTTATATATTAATTAGCAATAATATTTGTTTACCGTAAAGGTTTATCGGGGAG
>LRSR01009108.1:0-17398 GCA_001579985.1 Hypsibius dujardini | reverse complement strand
TTTGCTGTAGCGTGGAAGACAGCGCAATTCCTTCCCCGAATATCGTAAAACCACCAACAGATCCACAATTCTTGATTCCATTTATACGTGAATTTCATCTCTGCATCGAGGGGGAGGGCTGGAAGAAAAGGTGAGTAAAGTTTTGTGCAACGAAACTCTTTAATTAAATTTTAAGAGCATTTTTTGTTTACTTAAAAATTAAAAATTAAAATAAAGCCGAAGTTTACTGGCATGGCTTCCGTATGTTAACTTTCATTTTTCGAGGACCCGAATTCTTTGAAGCACAATGAATTTTTGTTACTAATTAGAGTATCGGAATAACCAGTTGTTCTTCATGAAGTCCGATCAATTTGACCTGTTTTCTTTTACCTTTAATGCTTCTCCACCAGTTCCAATACCTTTGACTGCATCGGATGTTTTTCGAGTTGAAATTTGAAATTGGTTTTGCACTTTTAAAGCTGCTGGAATTAAAAGGCGAGATTAATATCTCATGTGTGGAATAAGTTGAAATAGCCTCGCACATTGCTGTTCGTCTACGGGGGACAATTTTGATTTCTATTTGACCGTTCAAACGTTTTTTCGCTTCTTTTTCCGATTTGAGTTCTTTTTCGGGTAGATATCTTCCTTGGTTATGATTTCGCATCTTTGTTCTTTTTAGACGCTTGAAATACCGGGAAGGTTCCGAATCTACGCAGCCTGCGTTGCACGTGGATAAAAATGTCCAAACCCGTCAGCACCTTCAACGGCACCAAGCGAGTGGTCTTCAAGCCGACCCCGCTCGGCCTGGCGAAACCGCAGAATGCCTTCGTCATTCCGCAAGACAGTGAACGAGTGTGTTTGAAGGAATTCGCGAAGAAACGGGCCAGTCGTATGGAGAACTACTCCAAGATTGAGAAGATCGGAGAAGGTTTGTCCTTTGATTGGTTGATTGTTCTCGGAAGTGGTTGGTTGATTGATTGATTATTCTCCGGAGTGGTCGATTGATTGATTGTTTTCCGGAGTGGTGTCGTTGGGTCCGTCACGACTGTTCTCACGAATCAACTGGTTGCAGGGACATACGGAGTTGTTTATAAGGGACGCGATAAGACCACCGGTGTGATTGTTGCCTTGAAGAAGGTCCGCATCAACGACGACCAGGGGATCCCGGCGACTACGCTCCGCGAAGTCTGTGCACTGAAGGAAGTCCAGCACAATCGCATCGTTAGGTTAGTCAATCGAAGTCCTTGAAGGCTTATGTTTCTCCCATTCATTCTCCGTTCTGGGGACTTTGTGGCTGGTTGCCGTAACCGGTCCTCGTCGATGGATGTCTCTGTCTGAGCTTTTTCGTAGCTCATCTTCCTCTTTCGTTAAATGCTACGTTTGCATGGTGATCCGTTCCTTTACCAACTTATCTTGAGTGCAGCGAGAAATGAGCTCTGACTTTTACTTTGTGTTTTTGTTTTGTAGACTGATCGAATCCCTGATGGAAATCAACAAGCTGTACCTGGTCTTCGAGTACATTGATTTTGACATGCGCCGCTATATGGACACCATAAAGGAGGGGGAGTGCGTTCCGCGCAATCTCATTCAAGTACTCGTGCAAAGTTTCTGCCGTTATGCTCGTGTTCCTCGGTCGGTCTGTTCCTGAAACAGTCGTGTCGTCTGTTTCAGAGCTTCATGTATCAGATCTTCGAGGGCATCAACTTTTGCCACGGTCGACGCATCATCCATCGGGACTTGAAACCGCAGAACGTCCTCGTATCCAAAGACGGCGCCATAAAAATCGCCGATTTCGGTTTGGCTCGTGCCTTCTCCGTGCCCATGCGTGCCGTAACTCATGAGGTAACAGCCTACTTGATCCGTCTGTCTAGAGTGATCAGCAGCAGTGATTCGTTTGACGGTCTGTTTGCCCTCCCCTTTTCCATCAGATTGTGACGTTGTGGTACCGTTCGCCGGAAGTTCTCCTGGGGACGTCGGAGAGCTCATACGGCCTCGGTGTGGACATTTGGAGTATAGGATGCATCCTCGCCGAGCTGTGGACCCTCAATCCCATTTTCGAGGGAGACTCCGAAATTGACCAGTGCTTCAAAATCTTCGCGTGAGTTTGCCCACTCATTTTCCATCGCAATAGGCGGAATCGGTTACCACTGTCGACTAACGAGGAAACGAGACAGTCATATCCTGCAGACGTGATCGCTTTCCATTCACATTGTTAAAAAGACTTGCCGTCAATTTATATCAACATTATATCAGCACCTGTTTTTCTCCAGAGTGCTCTCGACTCCCACGGAGGAAGTATGGCCGGGAGTGACCACTCTTCCTAACTGGCTCACCTCTTGCCCAGTCTGGTCGGAATATACTCTCGACCAAGAAGTCGGCGACATGGTGGTCACGGATGAGCATGCGTTCGATCTCTTGAAGGTACGAGTACAGTAAGCGACAGGAAAAAGTTGAATGGAGGGTCCGAGCGATGAGCGAAAGGGGCGGGGCAAGGAGGTTAGATAAATACAAGCAGTAAATCAACCAGCAAAGCTGCACCGCTTGTTTTGTGGTCACTTTAAATCGTTTTTAAGTTACTGGTTGATTAGTTGATTGCGTTCAACTAACCCCCCTGCCCCACCCCTTTTGCCCATCGCTCGGACCCTCCATTCAACTTTTACGTGTCGCTTACTGTAAAGTAGTGACCGTCGTTTCCCCTCGGCCGTCTTGGGTGGTTCTTTTTCAGACCTTGCTCACCTTTGTTCTGTTTTTAGCGGTGTTTCTTCTACTCCCCTGCTGACCGTATCTTCGCCGTTGAAGCCTTGACGCACCCGTACTTCGAAGGTTTCAACCCGAATGAGTTGCCCGCTCTGTAGCAAGCCGTTATTTTCTTAGGCCCTTTTTTCCGTACCGAGGTGTGCGCGATGCCATCGCCTGCCATCGCCTCCTGAGTTTTTGCGACGAGACGTTCCTGCGTGTCTCCCTTTGGCCGTTGTTAGCTTTTTGTGAAGTTTAATCTCTCTCTCAGCGAAGATGGGATGGGCTCGTAAGGATGAGATTGGTTGGTTTTTGTATCTTTTGGGGCGGTTGTGAATGTAAATCTCCCCCTTTCTTTTTGCCGTCTTGAATTGTCTTTTGCTCTCTACCGTTGTACTGCGTGTGTAGGCTTGTCCACGTGCCATGCTTGGTTATTCGGAATGACCGCGTCATGCATTGGTAGATCGGCTCTCAGAAACATTAAACATCTCCATACTTAATCGTTATTCCCGTGACGGAGCGAGTTTCTGGTGACTGCTTCGGAATAGTCGCGTATTCACGCCACCTATCGGCATTGGTTTAGTTGACTAGTCAATCGAGTATAATCGAATTACAAAGTGAATCGTACGGTTGCCACTACAGTACACACTACACACTGCACAGTAGCAGGTAATAAGAGTATGTACACACGTGGCAAAAACCTTGCGCTGACCGAGTTAGGCCATTACACTCACTGGATGGCTGTTATATACAGCTGTCGAGTTAAAGTGCTCGATTCGGCTAGCGGAAGGTTTTTGTCACGTGTGTACATTATTTGGGATAGGACGGAGATTTTTCCTCCCAATCGGAGTGGGTTCTTTTCTCACAAATACCTGTACATATATCATTATTTTAAATTAGGGTCTTGGACTGGAAATCACATCCCCGGTTTCAGAACAAAATTAAGAAGAAAAAAATTCCCGAACCACTTTGTGCTATGAGCCGGGGCTTGATTGATTGATTGATTAGCGACGTTTCCGAAGTTTCAATTTTTTTAATCCAAACTATTGTAAAACGTTTGATTCCAAGATTTTTGACACTCATCCACTCCAAATTCGATTTGGAATTGATTGACAATAGCAGAATCTTTTTTGAATGCCAGGGGGCGGATCTATGGGCCAGTTTCAATCTAGGCTTCGGAGTGACATTGCAGAAATGACCCATAGCTCCGCCCCCTGACATCTAAATATGATTCTGCTAATGTCAATGGATTTTAAATCGAATTTGAAGTGGAGGGGTGTCAAAACTCTTGGAATCAAACTTTTTACAGTGATTTTGATGAAAAAATTGAAACTTCGGAAACGTTGTCAATGAATCAATCAATCAATCCCCGGTTCATAGCACAAAGTGGTGCGGGAATTTTTTTCTTCATAATTGTTTCTGGAACCGCGGATGTGATTTCCAGGCCAAGACCCTAATTTAAAATCACGATATATGTAGAAGTATTTGTGAAAAAAAAACCTCCGATCGGAAGGGAAAATCTCCGTTCTTTCCCAAGTTACTACGACCAACTGACGATGAATCCTGTGCATGAGCCAGTTATTTTGTCCAGTGCCGAATAATTTATTAATTGTCTGTTTGCTGAAATTCGAGTGGAGTCTTTCAAAATTGCAAAGCCATCCCCTTTTTAGCTTGTCTACAAAATCTGTGCAGCAAGCGTTTTTGTATGAATGACACCCCCGAATCAGAGGCTAAAATTTAACGAGTCAACAAACCGTGGCACACAAATGGCCTTGAGAAGTTCTTGAAACAGTTAACCACAGTACTATGCGGGGAACTTTCTCGAAACAACCCCGTGATATAGCTGATATCATCAGCAATAGCAAGTCAGCAATAGCAAGTCAGCACTAGAATAAGGCACCATATGGTTCCAGCACAGCGACAGTGGCGCCCACTAGCGTAGGCCGTAGCGATTGAATGAACTAAACTGAACTGTGAGTTCACAGTTCATCAGTTCTGTGATTGGCCGGCAGACCAAAGCTTTTTTTTCCACGCCTTTTTCCACTGACGTCACACGCACAACGTGCTTTTGCCCTGCCTGCTGATCGACTTGCCTGCTTGCAGTCAACAAAGCAAATTCATTTCAACGTAAACCACAACCAGGACGCCTTTTAAAATTCCCTCATCCATCTTCGCGCGTCCCATCGCGACATGAGACCTCCATCCCAACTACGAGGAGGCAGAACATCATCGTCATCATCAATCCGAAAGTCGCACCATCTATAACATCCGAGAGCACTCCGTGTGGCAGACAACCACGAGAGGTAAGCTCGAGTGGAGAGAAAAAATGGCTACCATGATGACCTTTGACGCGTACCATTCGGTCGTGTCACCATTTGGCCATCACTCGAAATGTTGTGGTATTACAGACAATCCTCAAGTGCCTCGAAAGTGTGAAAAGAAGACCATCTTCAGTGGAAACTATCAAAATCTGTGTGGACCTAGCTGTGGTGGAAGAAATCTCCCCCACTTGTTGCAGACCGTTTTTTCACCATAAACCCTGCCTACCTTCGGCCGCCACTCGCTGTCTGGGAACTTTTAGCACCGCACAGCATTGCCGTAGAAGTCTGGAGGGTTATTTATCCTCACGGAAGATCGTCCAAATCGCCGTGGAAGTAGAATATATCACCTTCATCACCGTATATTTTTTTCCCCATCTTCGCTGTATCTACCCCATTGCTACCATCGTTTTCTGACCGATTCATATCGTCCGTCATCGTTGTGTGTAAAGTCGGACGGCAGGATAACTTCGCGAAAGAGTGGAATCATTGGAGGCGTCCATTAGCACCCTCAGCTTTTTAACCCTTTTACTTATTCTCGCATCTTCCTCTAATCCGTTGTTGATCGTCATTTACCTTTATTATTCTACTTGTTGGGGGCTTGAAAGAAGATGGAACCGCACCGATTGCCGCAATCCGTCTTCGCGTGGGGATCTCCTCAGCAGCAGCAGTCAGCTGATAGCGCCCCATCTCGGGACCGCTCATCCAGCAGCCCCATGTCGCCGTCCGGTTTGCCTTCCTCTGGCTTCTTCGTTGGCGGTATGGGCAGTCTTTCCGTGAACGTTCCCGCAGTTCACTTGCTTCCGCATGTGCGCAGTTATCCCTGCTCGCCGCAGCCGTCTGCGCCGCCGCCAGGTGTCGCCACTGTACGTTCCAAGGCGTCCTCCTCATCCTACCCAGTATTCCCTGTGAACGCACAGCAGCAGCAGCACTCCCCGTTGCGCACCCCGAGCAAGAACAAGAGCACCGGCTCCTCGGCACCGCGGTTCCGTGAGGCCGTCCTGCACACAAAGAATCCTATGGCGATGGGAACGCCCCCGCCGACCCGTCCAAAGATGCATCTCTACGCCTCGGACAAGAAGCCCGTTAAGATCGCACCGCGGGAGGAGGAATTCCCGGAAGTGCCGGTGGAGTGGCTGGTCGGATCGCCGGTGCAGACACCCTCCGACGGGTCATCCATCTCTCTCAGCGAAATGCATTCGGGGGACGTGAGTGAGGACGAGTCGGACTCGTCCGTGTCTTCCTTCAAGTCGCCGACGGAACGGAGCTCGCCCTTTCTCCTGAGCGGCACCTCACCGTCGTCGTCTTCGTTGGAGGCCGTGGGGGACGACTCTGCTTGCCATTATCTTTCAGTTGGCTTGAAAGCCATGCTCAAAGTCCAGGCGTAAGTCCCGGGGCGGAAAGAAGACGGGGGTGTGTACGCTGACACACCCCCCGAGTATCGAGTTCTCTCAACGTATCTTTTTAGTTTTTTTATGGTTTTCTCGTAAGCGTAGTCGTCGTCAGTTTAGTTCATTTATATTATATTATATTCCGGCAGCAGTAGAGTTTCTCACGAGGGCTTTTTGGGTAGTACCGGGAGTGTGGACGGCCGGTTCCCGAGGTGATTAACTTCGGCCAACCGGTTGGCCCCCTCGCCGGGAGTTGTTTGTATAGAGATTTGAGTTGGTTTCCGAGAGCTCGCACACACTCACACTTGGGTGGGGGGTCGTCGACGATCGTGTCCCTCCTCATCGTCCCCCCTCGCGGCTTGTTTTCTTTTCAAAACACCCCACGAGGTGCGCGATTGTTGGGTGGATCAGTTTGTCGTGCCTGTACAGTCTAAGTCGTGATATTTCATCGGCGCACTTTCGCTTAGAGCCTGATCTTTATAATGTTTTCTCTCGCGCACAGACACACACAAGCAGCCTTCTTGTTTTTTAAGCTTCGTTTTTCTTCTCTCCATTGCGGTGGACATACCTTGGCTTTGTGATTCAGTTTTTCGGATTTTCTCTGTTCTGAGATACGATGGCGGAACTCTTGAAATGTCGGATCTCATTAGTCCAGTGTTTGTGCAAAATTTTTGACAGTATTAAACTCCTGTCACGGATCGTCTCTCTCACGAGGGGCGGTCCGGGGTCTAACAGGCCCGAAAACATTGCTCCGTGTTCGTTACCCCGTCGCGAGAAAACACACTGCGCTGTTTGGACGAGAGTACAAACATTATGGAACGTGACCAGTCCGTTGGACTGACCAATGGAAGGTGTGAAGTGAACGGCATGGACATCGGACAGACAAGCGGACATGACTGCGCTGCAGCACCTGCATTATCACCCGGAGTTATCCGGAATTCTGGTCCATTCGAAGTTGGCGGAACAACGACTGTCGCCACGAGGCGACAGGGTTGGATTGCCGGATTCCAGCGGTTTGGAACCTCGATCCTCAGACTTATACCTGACACCACAATGCCATCAGCCGGCATTCGATCACGATCTGGGCAGATTCGAAGGACCCGAACCATAGACTACTTTCGCAGTGTGATTGTGATACTGATTTCACGCTCGCTGCTGAACCCGAACAGTTGTGTTAGACTGCTAGTTGCAGTATTATTACTATCGTAATCCGACCCGCCCTCTTCTTGATCACCAACTGCTTCACAATAAGAACACAACAGTCCCAATCACGAAGTAGTAGATATTACACAGACAAACCCTGTGCTGCTCAATGTGAGCCCCAGGAAACAGAATGATTCTGGTCGCCCTGCAGTCCAGTTGGCCCGTCGAATACTGCGGTCTGAGAAATCGTATGTGGGTCGGAGCTCTAGAGAAGGTGATCAGGTCTGCAAACGCCAAGAAAGGAACAAGGAAAGAAAACGTAAAGATATAGACTAACAGACAGACAGGCATAACAGACAGAAACAGGCAGGCATCAAACATACAGACAGACAGGTATGACAGACGGAGACAGGCAGGCGTCAGACAGACAATGCAAATAATGAAGAGAAAGGGAAAATCCGGGAAATCCAGGAACGGAGGCCTCACCATATTGCAAGTAGGCACCCACAAACGCTGATCTCCTCGGCTCACTCACATGAATATCAACAGCGTTATTTGCATTTTTCTCATTTTGTCGACTTGCTACGGGTGCGTGAAGGGGTTGAAATGTTAGAGTTGCAATAAGTCTACTTGAGATGGTAGATCGGCAGTAGTTCTGTTGATTGATTCGCAGTCGTGGACATTGTGGATAAACAAACACATTGATTGATTGATTGAGTTGATCTCGATTCTAATCTATTCAATCAGCACACGAGGACACACCAGCGCGACCGCTTTTACGTTTTAAAGGAACAATAAACAACAACGACGCATATGGATTTTATTAATGCTGAAGTCATCTCTCGCAAACGAAGATCTCCTGAACTGTTGTCAGTGCATATGGCAGCCCAAGAAAAGAGGTCTTCAGATAAAAGCTGGCCACATTTCCGTTCAGTGAGAGATGCTCATAGTCCGAGCTTGGTGCGGCGCCAATGCCGACGTTTCGCGTTGTACCTGGAAACAACGCAAATATTTAAATCAGCTACAGCCCAGAAATTTGGATAACAGTAACTCCTACTACGAAAAAAGGAGAAATCTCCAGCGACAGAAATTCCCATGATTGAGGTAAAATTTATCGCTTGGTATGGATTGTTTTAATCGAAAGATAACTTATTTTTTCAAAGAAAAGATAAGTTGATACCTAGGATGTCGGCTCTTCAGGGGGTGGGCAAAATTGGTACAAACGTTTGCACTGTTTTCTGGTTCACTGATTGATTGGTTGATTGATTGGTTGATTGGATAATCGAACAAAATCGGGGAAAAGCGAAAAATTCAAATACCAGGATGCTTTTTCCCAAAGTTTTTCTTCGATTCGAAGATTAACTCCTTCAATTATTCTTAAGAGCTAGGGACGACTGTGACAGATGAATTCCAAGTCGAACAGATAATGATAATAGCGAAAAAAGTATTCATTTTTTTCGCGTTCTTGTATTTTAGCGCAATCAACTAATCAATCAATCCGAAATGCAGTGCAAACTTTGTGCCCATTTTGCCCATGAGCGGTGAGCATTTTGCGGTTGGACGTCCAGATCCTGACATTTTTCTTATGAAACATTTATCATTCGATTACAAAAAATAGTTCGAATCGAACAACTTTTGCGGGAATGTCGGAAGTCTCGACCAAGCTCAGCGAAAAGAGTTTTTATCCCGCATCATCCACTAACCTGATCTTATTTCCGGTCTGAAGGCGCACCCATTGAGGAATGGGCCGGTTCATCTTGAATGCCTTCGCCAATTTCTGTTTTATCTTGAAGGTTTTGTGGGACGACTGCAAGCAAAAGAAGAAAAAAAGTAAATTTGTCCATTCTTTGAGAAGGTCGCCAGGCGTTTTGAAATTCGCCAGTGAGGAGAACATTTCCTCCGACGTCCACGTGCGGCGCTCAGATCTTACCATTTTCGGTTACCAAATTCCGGGGGAAGATAGATAAAATGGAGGATATCCCTGTGATCCGCAACGGCGACCTCCCAGAACAGTAAATCGATGATGAACGAAGAACCACACACGCAAATGAAAGCCGCAGTGTGAGTGTGTGGCGTGTGGTGGTGGTAGTGGCAGTGCCACCCGTCCCATGCTACCGGTGGCAGTTTTGATGGCTTGTGGCATTGATTGTTTGTTACCAACCTTCTGCCCGCTTCTGTCAGTAGTACTGGTGCTTCAATGGCTGGTGGGATTGATTGATTTGTTACCAACCTTCTGCCCGCTCTTGTATGGTATAAAGTAGTTGTGCTTGTCTGTGTTGTTTAACATGGAGCGCTCGGTGTTTCAAACCTTAACTAACTTAGGGTTTAAACTTTAAAGGTTCATTAAATCCTAATCAATTTATGTTTGATCAAAATTGTCCATTTAAATGCTCAGATGCAATTGAACCAAAACTAATTTTGGTTTTTTGGTTCTTTAAACCGAAATTATTATTTTTAACGGACGATTAACCCTTTAAACCG
Source organism: Hypsibius dujardini (assembly GCA_001579985.1). NCBI lineage: Eukaryota > Metazoa > Tardigrada > Eutardigrada > Parachela > Hypsibiidae > Hypsibius > Hypsibius dujardini. Next base: position 7,350 of record LRSR01009108.1, on the reverse strand, counting down.
AAATTATTTTAAGGCTTAATCGCAATTAAACTATGATTTATTTTTAAATAAACACGCTGTTTTCCAGTATTTTGAATTAAATTGGAGTTAAAAGTCAGAATCCCCTAGGTTTAAAATGGTTTTACAGTTTATCTACAATTTAAATAAAATAAAACATCAACACGTGACCAGGCGTCTGATTTTAAATTAAAATCATTTAATTTAAATTAAATTAATATCATTTAATCAAAATAAAAAATATTCTTTGGCCTTCTTAAATTAATACTCCAATTAATCTAAACAAAATAAGCCGTCTCAAATCATTTGATTGATGAATTGGTTGATTGGCTCAAAGCGTCGGAGTACGTACAGGAAGTGTGCGGCTGGCTAACTGATCTGACGGGAAGAGAGAAAGGTCACATTCTGCCAAACGCAAATAAGTTTTTTATCGTCGAACTAATTATGGAAGCGAAGACGTCACAAAGCGCTTCAGAGTGACTGAAAACTTGTCCAGAGTACAAAAGAAGCGTCTTAACCACACGTGCCAAAAAACTTTTGCGCTAACCGAGTTACGCCATTACACTCGTTCGACGCATGGCCGTTGTACAGCCCCCGAGTTAAAGTGCTTGACTCGGTCAGCGCAAGGTTTTTGCCACGTGTGTAAATCCTGTTGACACATTAAACTGCAAACGAACGGTCAAACTCGATCAGAAAACGGCGCAGTCGAGAAACGCGCGAAGGACGAGCTTGACCACGGGCGAAAGCAAATGATGACTTGCGCGTAGTCGTAAATATTGGGGCGTAAGCGGATGATCATCGACCGTACTTCTGGAATTCCCACTCTCGGTTGTCCAGCGGGCAGACCTGTCGAGTCTTTAGCCAGCGTGAAATGCAGTGGAAATGAAAAGCGTGATTACAGACTCCCCAGGCAACGGTGCACTCGTCGGTTGTGGTGGACTGCTGATTAGCCTGCAGATGTGCAAAACAACGATAAGCGTAACTCGGGGATCGTAATCCCCGTAGACCGGCATGAAGCCCTACATACCTGGCATTCAATACAGAGATCCATAATGTGATTACGGCAAATCGCGCAGTTATCCACAACAATGTCCCAGGCCCTGTTGACGAAAGATGAGTAATAGTAAAATTTCAAATTTTGCGGTGCAATTATTCGTCATTTCTGAAATGCAAGGCTTCGAGAGAAAAATGGCCAGGGAAAAAATAAATACAAATTCTTCCACATCAATTCGTATGATAAATTGTATTCATCTACTAGTGCAATCAGTAAATCAAACGAATAGTCCCTTCAAAAAACTATGATGCCACCACAATCAACAAATCGATCGAGTGATCAACAACAATTGGCGCATAAACAGATTTCGTGTACCAAAATGAAACCAGCAAATCAACCAATCAATCAATTAGATTTCGTGTACCAAAATAAAACTAGCAAATCAACCAATCAAGCCACACAATCCCCACTGCAAGATTGCGACTTTGTCCAATATATTTCCCAAACGCTTCATGATGCTCTCAACTCAACCCCGACAACTCATGCCGCCGTTAAATTGCATCCCAGTCATCTCAAGATAACGTGTCGTGTTTGATTTTTTCAAGCGGAAGCAAGCTGCTCATCACCTGGAGTCTTTCACTCCAAACAAAACTTACCACAACGCCACAGCATTCCATTTCTTCACTTCGAAACGCTTCTTCTTCCCAGCCTCGCCTTCCGGCGGTCCAGCGGCGGGGGCATTCTCAGCCACTTGATCGGGTTCATCGACCTCCATTGCGGCAGAGACCTGGTGGGAAAATAACCGAACCACTGTCAAGAGAAGTCTTTAAAAAAACCTCATCCACGATTTCATTTGATCCGCCAGGGCAAACAATAAAGGCGGAATTACCGTGTCTTCGTTTATGAAGAGGTGATGAATTACCGTAGAAGCCGGGGTACGTAGAAAAAGTGCGGTCAGGGAAAAAATTGGTCAGGATTTTTAAACTGTTTTTTAATTTCCCTGGCGTTCAGGTTTGGAGAAGAGACTGTGAGCAGGATCGTTCTTAGACTATACCAGGACGGTTAATCAGACCCCTACACAAAGCCCGCATGTCAATACATAATGTTCAAGCTCTACATAGGTGCTGAGCCTACTCATACATGTGCAATGCGCAAAATTCTTTTGTGAATATCCGATTAGTGGTGAACCAGCAAAGACGGGGTGTCTTCTGCAGTGATGAGCGAGCAGTTTAACTTTTCGAAAATGTCCAGTAGCGACACTATTTTTTGAGACGTATACATGTTGCATTATCCTAATTCCAAAAGTGAAACATCGGTTTTTTTACTACTTTTTTTAATCGATGATGTAGTGGCGGAATTTGCGTCCTGAATCGAGGTAGAAACGGTAGGTCTTTTTCGGTATGGTTAATCAAGCAATAGATGAACAGCTCTTCATGACAAATTTAATCAATTAATCAATAATCAATTTAATCAACATTAATTGCGAATGCGAACTTTTATCTGAACTGTTTGTTCAAGTTGCACTATTTAAGCGTTCAATTGAGTTACTGAATGGGTAGAATGGGTACTAGTCATACTAAGCGACAGATGAAAGGTTCTGTCAGACTGAAACTCGCTTCTTTACAAATCGTAAAAAATTCGACCAATCAACCAATCAATCAATCATTCTACGGTGGATGGGGAGAACTTATTCAATCGATCAATGAATCAGTGACACGAATACCTGGTCGTGTTATCATTGTGCTGATACTTTTGTTCTTCAGATTCAATGGCGGAATCAAGTGTGGATGGATTCAGCGTGAGGGGAATTCTGGGGTTCGACGGTGCCAGATCATCAAAGCGAATGGAAGCGGTGCACACGGGCAGTGGAGACGCCGACAACACTAACAATACCTCAGCCGAATGGGACCTGAATCGGAGCAGTGCTTCCGACCTCGACGCGAATAATCCCTCTAACTCCGTATCAAAGGCTGCTGCATTTTCACCTGTGACGCGGGGATTAGTGACGACGGCGGACCCGAGTCAGTTACCCGTCGATCAACTCGATCTGGCAGTCCCTTTTCCGGCTAATCTTCCGTCGCAGTATAAGGCCTTGGTGTCGCAGATCGAGACGACCAAACACCCAAATTATCCCTTCATATTACGTCGTGTAAGTTTATCAAATGCTACGTTCAATATATACATATATATATTCAGTTCAGTCAGTACTAGTGTGCTGCATTTCGGTCTGTTTAGGCTTGATGGAAGGGTTGATTGATGGATTGATTGAGTTCAACTCGATTGGATAACAAACACATAGATGGATTGATTGATTGAGTGTATCTCGATTCAAATCTGTTGAATCAGAGCACTAATCGCACTTTTTCGTCGAACGCCTTCATTCCTCCAATGTCTATGGGATTAAAATCGGTCTGGTTGCAGGTATACGAAGCCGGGCACTTGAAAAGCTTCCTGCAGTACCTGGATAGACGGTCTGAAGCGCGCGACGCTGAGATCGAGCGGGTATGTGCGGAGCACACGTCGACGCTGACCGAAGCTGCGAAAGACTTGATGTCCGTAAGCCGCGGCGTGGAAGAGTTGCGAGCCAATTTGCATGCTAACCGAAAAATTAGCGGCAAGCAAATGGCAGAGATTTCGGAGGCAGCAAAGCAGGCCGCTGCCTGCAATAATGCCCTGATCAACACCGCGATGTTGATGGAGCGTATCAGCATCCTGAAGCCGGTTATTAAGACAGTCGGTGAGGCGCAAGTGTGCATTGAAAACGGCCAGCTGGTCAAGGCGCTGCGGAAGCTACATGATGCTTGGGAGCGAACTCGGAAGTTGCCACATCATATACGGCTGGTAAGTTGCCTCAAACAGTTAGACTGACAGATTGGACGGACTGACCTGAGACAAAGACGGACCGGACTAACGGTTTGACTGCTTTTGAGTGAAACCGAGATTAAACATCGAATCAATGTCTTCGATAGGTGAAGTCGCTAGCCGACAACATTCCGTTCATGAAGAACCAATTGATTACGGAGGCTAAACGAGGCGTCACGACTGCGCTGGAGTCAGCGCGAAATGCCAACTTGAAGGCCGGTTTCTTAACGCTCAAAAATGTCTGCGAAATGAATGGCTTATTCATTGAGCCATATACGGTGGCTCAGGACTGCTTTCTCTCCAGTAAATACTCGGAGGAAGTGAAGTTTCTTGCCGACCGGAAATGGTCCATCGAAGCGGCGGTGGATTTGCGGCCCCTTCTTGTCTTCCGACATGTCATGCTGACATTTGAGCCCGACGACCTTGACGGTGAGGCGTTGAAGAACTATTGCGAGAACTATATGACTCAGCGGCGGCATCAAGTATCCCAGATGGTGCAGCCACCAAATCATATGCACGGGATTGACCATTTCCGTCATTACATCCAGGTACACCAGGCAAAACGCTCTGGGTTGAATCACTACATGGGTTGAATCAGTCAGGTGGCAGAGGGCGCTACGAGTGTAAATTGTAAAGAACACTCATTCAGCAATACACACACCGCCTGCGGCGCCCTCTGCTACCCGACGGATTCAATATGATTCAACCCAGAGCGTTTGCCTGGTACCGACAGTGTTAGTCTGTTTTGCTCAGGCATTTACCTTTTTACCAATCTGTCAGAAAGTTGATGCAGTTTTCCTGCTTTACAGGATATTGTCGGTATCTTGTCACTGGAGCTTTTCATCAACAACGCCGTCTCCGGTTTGACCACGGACACTTTCTTCACTGAACTCTGGAACGATACCGCACCGGGAGTCACTGCCGCACTCAGCGGCAACTTTGTCTTCATGACCGACGAGGACACCTGCGCTCAGATTAAAAGCCTGATGAATCTATTCGCCATCGCTTTGAACTTTCTGCACTGCGACTCGACTCGCGTCCACGGTGTGCTGGAAGACATGCGCGATCACTACGGTGAGATTCTGCTGCGGAAATTGGTGACGGAAATGAACGGCGTGCTGGATGTCGATAACTTTGTCGCCATCACTGTGGCGGACGCAGCGGAGCAGAAGCGCGTACTCGGCGATTTCCCCTTCACACTGGACGCTTCGGCCGCCGGTGGCGAGGCAGAGAGCTTCCCCAAGCACTTTCCGTTTTCCGCCAGCGTGCCAAAGTTTTACTCGCTCATCCAGAATTACATTGCCACGTATGTCAACTTCAGTCGGGATTTGAATCTGAGTCAGGCGGAAGTGGACGACAAGGTGCGGATGTCCACTAACACAGTCCTCTCACGGAATCTACGGGGATGTGTGTGTGGGAAGGTGGAGAAGGGCGCCTTGACTGTGGACCAGCTGGTACAGGCCTATGCTAACTGTACTTATCTGGAATACTCCTGCCAGTATCTGGAGGAGTATATTGCAAGCTTATTGAAACCACGAGCGGTAAGTGGTTGATTTTGCAGACAGATACAGTGCCGTAGATCCATATCCACATATCTGAGATGAGAGACAAGGCAATACTGGTTCGTACTAGTATCTGTTTTTTGTTGCTGCTCATTTAATTTCATCGTTAAAAGGAGTTTGAATTAACAAGCTGCTGGCCTCCATTGTCGTTTTTTGCTGCTTTTCAGACGGGCACCCTTACGACCGGAAGTGCCACGACCAGCACCACATCCGCACTGACGCCTCGACTGGAAAGCGAATCGCTCTTTAAGGACATCCGTTCGCAGATTGAGCAGCAAGTTTACACCAGTCTCATGAATTCCATCGAGGAGATGGTCAGCCGGTTCGACTCTGCAGCGGCTCCCGAAAGCGCCGATAAGCCGTCAATCCTCTCGACCCGGGTTGTGCGCTACCTGGAAGTGGTGTTTGCTTCCATCCGGAAGATGCCCTACAGTGTCTGTCAAACTGCCTGGATGACAGCGTGCAAGCACATTGCCAATCAGCTGCAGGAGACGTTCATCCATAAATCCCCTCTCATCACGATTGAGGGTGTCCAGCAACTGAAGAATGATTTGACCTACTACGAAGCCTTCCTGATGAAGCAGAAAGACAACGCTGATCCGTCGACGCTGCTGCTGGCATTCAGCGACCTGAGGCAGTCGACCGATCTGCTACTGTTGTGGGATTGGAACACCTACTTCCATGAGTATGGAAAAAAAGACGCCAAGTACAATCGAGTGCAGCCGCAAGCGGCTTTGCTGATTCTAGAGAAGATGAAGGAGTCGGACCGGAAGAAGAGTTCGGTGTTCCAGAATCTGCGGAAAAATGAGAGGGACAAGAAGAAACTGCTGGATACGATAACGACTCAGCTTAAGGACTTGATTGACGATACGGCTTCCAAATAACGCATTCAACTGTTGCTTTTTTGAAGCTGATTGTATTTTTTTTTAAAGACGCTGTGGTACTTGTATGTCATTCAAATGATTCCAAATCATTCTACGTCTGTGCGACGGGAAGTGTTCCTATATCTATTCGAAATGCCGTTGTTTTTCTAATTTCGCTAGTTCCGTTTATATGTGTGGACCGTTTAATGTGTTAGTTCCGTTTATATGTGTGGACCGTTTATATATGTGGACCGTTTATATGTGTGGCATATCGCGGCTTGAAGGAAGCAATTGGGGTTTATTCCCGCTTGTGAGTCTCAAGAAATAGAATATATATGCACGTGACAAAAACCTTGCGCTAACCGAGTCAAGCCATCACACTCGTTCGTCGAGTGACTCTTGTGCACAGCCCCGAGTTAAAGTGCTTAATTCGGTCAGCGCAAGATTTTTGCCACGTGTGTAATAGGTAAAGCAACATAGACTACGCAGTCAGTTGGTGCCCGGTGGTCATATCGCCTCCCGACGCCCAACGATCATTCGACTGGTTTTTGTGTCTTACTTGAGTTCGCCTGAAAATCTCGCCAATAAAGATAATAGAAGACGCGTTTCACGAATAAGTTAAACTTATTAAGAGAACTTATTAAGAACTTATACGCTGCGGTGGACTCGGGCCAGCGTCTGATCACAGCCGTTGCCGATGATGGACCGTCCGTTCGATTGGTCAGCATTCTGAAGATGGGATTCGAGGACGGAAGCGGTCTGTACATGCAGGTACTGAAGGTGCGAGGAGAGACCACGTCGGAGAAGTGAGGAGACCGCTAGGGACGCCCTCATAATTGGAAATCCTTTCCGAATTCTCATATTAGATTGTCTCTATTTCTTCGTTCGACTAGGTTTTCCGTTCCGTTTTAATTCAGCAAGAAATTACAGAGCTCGGCCCGTAGTAAACGAAAGAAAAAAGATAAAATAATAGGAAATGGCCATTATATCGATTGTGGAACATATCAGTCGCTCAACAAACTCTAACCTACAGCAAGTCTTTACACGAAATTCGAGAATTCGGGATCAAAAA
>LRSR01009107.1:0-39068 GCA_001579985.1 Hypsibius dujardini | reverse complement strand
TGTCTGTCTGTCTGTCTGTCTGTCTGTCTGTCTGTCTGCCTGGTTGACTCTCTGTTCAACGGTCAATTTAGCTGTGTGTCTGTCAACCTGGTTATCTATCTGGCGACCGCTCATAATGTCCATACGTCCCTCTGTGTCCCTGATTGTATGTCTGCCTAGATGTCTGTCGACATGTTTCCCTTTCCACTGGTCGCACCTTCTGTCCGCGCAATCGTCGTAAGGCACTTCCAAAATCCGGCCGTTGACTTCCCAGTCTGTATGCGACTCTTCACCACGTCAGCCGGAAAGACAGCTGAAACGAACAATAGGATAGCATACACATCAGGTTTCTCCCCCGCTCTCCATCAATTGGTTTGGATTGATTTCGGTAGTCCCTCGTTCGTTGTTCGACGAACCTGCCCAACAGGTCACACCAGCGAATCCACCGCACAAGACCGTCTTCACCGATCCAATGTCATCCTTCGACTGGCCCGGTTTAGTCAGGACTCGTCGCGCAAAGTCGTATCCGCCGAAGAAGAAGAAGTAACCCGGCATCTCCCGGATCAATGTGCTGCTGAGGCCGCGGAACATGCCCAAGAGGCCTTCCTGCTTCAAAATGTTCCTTATCAGCTTCGCAGAACCTCTGCCAAAACACAAACACTTTAGCATCCTCGGCAGACAAAGAAACATATAGCAGACAGCAAATCAGCCAGTCAGACAGACAAACAGGCACACAGACAGACAGCCAGCCAGCCAGACAGACAGACAAACACATAGACAGACAGACACACAGGCAGACACAGACATAGACAGACATACAGACATAGACAGACACATAGACAGACAGACAGACAGACAGACAGACAGACAGACAGACAGACAGACAGACAGACAGACAGAGCCCACTGACGAACATTTTTGCTTCCGTTGCTGCAGTTGGATTCGCCGCCATTCTTATTTGGCGACCTTCGTCCATTGCTTGAAGCTGGCACTTTATCCTGGAACATAGGCAGCAAAGCAAATATTGTACAAAACAGGCATCATACTTTCCGACAAGGCTAACCTTACAATTCCGTTGGGCAGAGGAAGAAACTCGTAAAAAAGGCAGCGGCCCCACCGGCGCACGCATTTTGGAAGGTCGTCAAATCTTCCACTCGTGGTTTGCTCACCACAGCCTGTAATGAAAAAAACGTGCCCAATCAATTATTAGTATTTAACTTTTTAAATAAGAAGCAAAAGTTATTCCGCACAAATGCACAAACTATCATTTCGGGAGTGATGTTTCAAAAACGTGCTTGAAGTAAAACAAACATCCAAAATCAAAAAAATTACCTCCACACTTCATCTCAAATCTAATTTTAAATGCTAAATATTTACGGATTTATTTCAGCGACTCCATCTTTCAGTGAAACAATCAACTAGAGAACAATACCGCTCAATCCATCAATCAAGCGCCTGATACGACGTTAGAATGACCAGTGACTGTCCATCCAATCAAGTCAATCAACCAGAGGACTGACCAGTGACCGTCCATCCAATCAAGTCAATCAACCAGAGGACTGACCGTACCATCCATCCAATCAAGTCAATCAACCAGAGGACTGACTGCACCATCCATCCAATCAAGTCAATCAACCACAGGACTGACCGTACAACCCATCCAATCAAGTCAATCAACCAGAGGACTGACTGCACCATCCATCCAATCAAGTCAATCAACCAGAGGAACGACCAGTGACCACCCATCCAATCAAGTCAATCAACCACAGGAATGACTGTACCTGAACCACAGTCTGGCACATGCCGTAGAACATGAATAGCGACGCGTTCTCCAGCACATTGGCCGCCAGGGAAGGCACTGTCCCAGCGTACAGCCCCACAATGCCCTGTCGTTTCCACGTCTTCACGCCGCAGTCGAAGAGATTCGAGTAGAGCTCCGGATAGGTCTGCATTTTGACCTGTGCATAAAATAAAGATAACCGTAATACAAAGCAACCGAACCAAAAAACCCTCAAATCACTTAATAAAAACAAGCAAATTGCCGTTCTGACGTACCTTTATAGTATCCAAGGGTTGGCACAGCAGCACGGAAAATCCGCCGCCTATCAACATGAGAACAGGCGATTGATTGTTGAATCGATAAGAAACAGGCGTAGCCGCGCGTCTGCGATTGATTGATCAGTTTAATGAATAGCAAAACTGCTGAATTCACTATTGCTATGCTCGATTGATTGATGAGTTGAGTGGATCAATCACGATAAAAAATAATTCCTCCACATTTCCGTTGGGCAAGGAAAACTGCTCTCTACTTACCGATTTTCAATTCGAATTTCAACTAAATTTCTTTCGAACATTTACAGCTCTTACAGGTGTGCAAGTGGAATTATTCACTCACCCACAGCGCCTGCAAAGAGATTAACCCCTGCCGTAGCCGCGGGTCTGCGGTTGATTGATCAGTTTATTGAATAGCAAAACTGTTAAATTCACTGCTGCTATGCTTGATTGATTGATGAGTTGAGTGGATCAATCACGATAAAAAATAATTCCTCCACATTTCCGTTGGGCAAGGAAAACTGCTCTCTACTTACCGATTTTCAATTCGAATTTTGACTGAATTTCTTTCAGACATTTACAGCTCTTACAGGTGTGCAAGGGGAATTATTCACTCACCCACAGCGCCTGCAAAGAGATTAACCCCTGCCACGATGGGTTCCCGGTAACGATGCACACCGACGAGCGGCTTCGTCGGATCCACCACCACCGCAGCTTTCCCCGATGAGCCATGCATTGCTCCAGGGAGGGTCTGGGTTACGTGATGCAGGGAAGGATGGAGATTTCGGAGCTTTCAAATTCAAGAACCGTCCCGCGGCAAAAGAAGCAAAGTTAAAGTGTCAGTTTATTAATTATTATACGTAAATTTTGAAACAGCTCCAAACTTTGAAATACACACTTGCAACAATAAAAAAATCGGTTTTGTAAGTTATGTAAGAAAAAAAATAGAGAAAGGGTTCATGTGAGACACAGAAGAAGGCTCGTTGAGTTGGAAAGATTTTTATCACAGAAGCTGCGGCTCTCTCTCTTTCTAGATTTGGAAATGGAATCAGCTGATGAGTGGCGTTGACGTCACGAGGGGGTGTGGCTGGCCGAGCGTGGTCGCAGCCTATGGGCGGCGCTGCAGTGACGCTGACGTCACAACGAGGTGCGGCTGGCCGAGCGTGGTCGCAGCCTGTGGGCGGCGCTGCAGTAACGCTGACGTCACGAGGGGGGTGTGGCTGGCCGAGCGTGGTCCCAGCCTGTGGGCGGCGCTGCAATGACGCTGACGTCACGAGGGGGGTGTGGCTGGCCGAGCGTGGTCCCAGCCTGTGGGCGGCGCTGCAGTGGCGCTGACGTCACGAGGGGGGTGTGGCTGGCCGAGCGTGGTCGCAGCCTATGGGCGGCGCTGCAGTGACGCTGACGTCACGAGGGGGGTGTGGCTGGCCGAGCATGGTCGCACCTGTAGGGAGCGCTACAGTCGACCATCGCCCAGGCGATTCGGAAAGGTCAACAGCTGATCAGTCCATGGACAAATCACATTTCTTCCATTTCTGCGGTGGTGATATATTAAGAACATCAGTCAGCCTATCAGCCTCTTCAAGAATTTAGCTCATGAGGCGGACTTAGGTGGACTTTTCGAAAGGGATTGGGACTGCAAGCGTACTTTTTCGAAGACTGGCCCGTAGCTCCGCCCCCTGAGCCCTAAAAAACATTTGGCTGATGTGAATCGATTCCAAATTAAATTTTGCATGGGAAAGGGGCAAGACGATGAATTTCACATTGAGAAGCCTATCTGAAAATGTCGCGCAAAAAAAACCCGAAGAAATTAAAAATCTCAATACATCAATCAAAGCTCTACAGTAAGCGATAGAATTTAATCTAACGGAGGGCCCCGGAAATGGGCAAAAGGGGCGGGGCAGGGGTAATACTTGAACAATCAACCAATCAACCAGCGGAGCTCTTGAGCGATCGGAGCAAAGTTGATTGGTTGATTGTCGTTGATTGGTTGATTGGTTGACTCCGATTGCTCCGTAGTTTCGCTGGTTGATTGGTTGATTGTTCAAGTATTACCCCTGTCCCGCCCCTTTTGCCCATTTCCGGGACCCTCCATTAGATTAAATTCTGTCGCTTACTGCACATCGATTAGATGCATATAACTTGCTCGTTCGAACCCTTATCCGACACAGTAGTCAATTCCTTTCGCTGCGAGTTGTTGTGTGAATTCATACGGAAACCTCACCTCTCGTACTGTAACCGTTGACCCAACGACCTGTTTATCATCGGCGGATATACACGATGAGACACCATAACAGTCTGCGTTGTATTCCGGTGTGAAGTCTTTATCTCATTAAAACAGATTAGAACTGACAGACAGCTGACTATGTTTGCAGGGTTCGTTCACCACTTGCATTACTCGACAACCCTCGAAAAATTTGCCTCCTCCACAATTCCGAGAGCTGCACCCCGGCATCTTCTCGTAGAACCCGGCGCCTTCTCGTAGAACCCGGCGCCTTCTCGTAGAACCCGGCGTCTTCTCGTAGAACCCGGCGCCTTCTCGTAGAACCCGGCGTCTTCTCGTGGAACCCGGCGTCTTCTCATTGAGTCCGGCGTTTTTGGATGGCTGGACTCTTCATCCGTCCCTTCCGAGTGTTCAATCCCTTCCCATCCCCCATCCGGATCATGGAGTCGGCGTCGGGATCATCACAGGGATTCCCTAACGTCGCACCGTCGGCGTATCAGCTGCCGGCGCATCTCACAGCTCCTGATGACGATCTGTTCCGTTCGGACGGCAACCGTTCGCCCACAGATAAGGAACATCCCCATGTCAACACGGAACCGGAGGTTAAAATGGTTTGCGAGCTGGGGAGTCCGGGGGATGATGAGGACCGTCGTTCAGGTGCTAACACGACAACGTATGTTGAGTGACGAGCGCTGACCGAATTAAGCACACTAACTCGGGGGCTGTGTACAGCAGCCATGCAACGAGTGTAATGGCTTAACTCGGTCAGCGCAAAGTTTTTGCCACGTGTGTACAATGTTTCGTTTACGTTGGTTTAAAGTAAATTAACATCAACATTAAAATTAAAATCTTATTAATAAATTTAGAATCAAATTAAATTGTTCTTTATTATTATTATAATTAAAACTCAATTTAAAAATTGGTTAAATGTATCGTTTACGTTGGTTTATTTTAATTTTTATAAACATTATTAATTAAAATATTATTAATAAATTTAGAATTAAATTAAATTGTTCTTTATTATTATTATAATTAAAACTCAATTTAAAAATTGGTAAAATGTATCGTTTACGTTGGTTTATTTTAATTTTTATAAACATTATTAATTAAAATATTATTAATAAATTTAGAATTAAATTAAATTTCTTTTATTATTATAATTAAAATTAAATCAATAATTGGTAAAATGTATCGTTTACGTTGGTTTATTTTAATTTTATTAAAGGTAAATTAAGATTAAGATTATTAATTAAAATGTTATTATTAAATTAGAATTAAAATTTTTAAAAAATTATAATTATTATTATAATTAAAATTCAGTTAAAGAATTGGTATTATTAAAACTCATCATTAAATGAATTAAGCTTTATTACTAAAAATCAGAACTAAACGAAGCAATTGGGATTAGTATTTGCGAAGTTGATTTGTGGATAGAATTTCGTTTGCAGAAACATGCAGACGCTGATGCATTTGCTGAAAGGGAACATCGGAACAGGAGTGCTTGCTATGGCCAGTGCCTTTAAGAATGCCGGACTCGCTGTAAGTTCAATCTCCTTTTACCGTATGCTCGCGATCTGAAGGGACAGCTAAGCCCCGCCTCCCTCGGCATGGCCCTGAACTCGATTGAACGTTCAGTCTTATTCACTCTTCTCCGATTGGCTCATTTCGTATAGGTTACTCGTTGTAGTCGATTGATTGATTGATTGATTTGTATCACTTTTCCTCCTGGTTGATTGATTGATTTGTATCACTTTTCTTCCTCGTTGATTGATTGATTTGTATCACTCTTCTTCATCGTTGATTGATTGATTTGTATCACATTTTTCCTCCCCGTTGATTGATTGATTTGTACAGTTGTGCTTTTCCGTATATTTTGTCCCTACAGTGGTAATTTGGTGAAGGGAACTGAATAGGCAAACGACCCGGGCTGGTTAAAAGTTACGGATAGGGCGGAAAAGTGTCCCTTGAGATCGCGAGCATATGGTTTTTTTTTCAATGACTTATAAATAAAGTTACTGCAAAATTTAATTATCTCCATCTTTCTGTGTACGTAGACTGGAGCGATTGCCATTATGGTCATGGGAGTAATCTGTATGGTATAGCGCGTTATGCCCACACATGTTTTTCCTGGAGTCCTATCGCAAATATAATGATTAAAAGCGATATTTAATTAAACGGAATACGTAATTTATTTCCTCCCTTTTTTATTCAGGTATTCACTGCATGCACATTTTAGTTAATTGTTCGCATTTCCTAAGCAAAAAGTAAGTTCTTGTAATCGATGAACTACCTGACCTGGTACAATGCGGCAGTAAGCGACAGAATATAATCTAATTGAGGTCCCGGAAATGGGCAAAAGGGGCGGGGCAGGGGACAATCAACCAATCAACCAATTAACTAATCAACTAATCAATCAATCGAACAAGTTAAACAATCAACCAATCATTCAATAACCAACCAATCAATCAATCAATCAACTTCAACAATCAACTGATCAACCACTCAATCAACCAACTTAAATAATCAACCAATCAACTCAGCTCCGATTGCTACGGAGCTCCGCTGATTGATTGGTTGATTGATCAAGTATTTCCTCCGCCCCTTTTGTCCATTTCCAGGACCCTCCATTAGAGTAAATTCTGTCGCTTACTGTGACTTTACTTCATTATAGAGAGGCAAAATCGGCCATGGATTACGGCGAAGTCATCGAGGCATCCGTGAGAAATAGCCGATTCCGCACGAAAGCTCGAGCGGCAAAGTAAATATTTCGGCGCTCCCTTTCTATGCCTTTATACGCGCAATCGAAATTCAGCGATAATTATCCAGGAACCCGTTTGATCCATAGGCTAACTGTGGATGTCTTCATTATTGTCTCACAATTTGGATTCTGTTGCGTTTACATCGTATACGTGGCCACTACTCTCCATGATGTAGGTTAAACATTTTTCTTTTTAACCAATCTTGGTAGGAAATGAGGTGTCGTTTTAGGTTATTGCGAGCTACGCTAAAGTCGACATTCCCATTACCGCCTACGTCGCAATGGTCCTTCCCTTCCTCATCCTGCTATCCTTCATTCGCAGCCTTAAAATTCTGGCACCCTTTTCGATGGTGGCCAACGCGGTACTCTGCGTCTGCCTGGGAATTATTTTCGTTTACGTGTTCCAACATCTGGAGCCGTCAACGTCGCTGCCGCAGTTTGGTGGGTGGGATCGGTTGCCTCTCTTTTTCGGCACCGCTATTTATGCCTTTGAAGGTAAGTAAAACACAGACACAGACACAGACACAGACACAGACACAGACACAGACACAGACACAGACACAGACACAGACATAGACACAGACATAGACCCAGGCCCAGCCACAGACCCAGGCCCAGACACAGACACGGGCCCAGACACAGGCACGGGCGCAGACACAGACACAGACATCATCGACGTGTGTTACGCTACCTCATGCCGCATGAATTCTAAAATAGGGATTGGAATCATTCTGCCCATTGAAAATCGCATGAAGAACCCACACGATTTTGGCGGCTGGACCGGGGTGCTGAACCTCGCAATGGTCTGCATAGCGGCTCTGTACTGTGCAGCAGGGTTCTTCGGGTATCTGGCCTTCGGAGAGGACATTAAGGGCTCAATTACGCTAAATTTGCCAGCAGAACCGTAAGGCTTGATTAGCCGGCTCCGATTAACCCGGCTCCGATTTTGGTTTCTTAAAATGATTCCAATTTACTTTATTTATATTATTTTATTAATTTACATTATTTTTATATAAATCTGTCCTGACAGGATCTACATCGCAGTGAAGCTGCTGGTCGCTGCTGTCATTTTCTATTCTTATTCCCTGCAGGTACTGTACGTATGGTGCGCCCGCTGTGTCAAAAGGTTTTTGAATTTTCGCTCAGTGAAATATTTTTTGCTCAATAAAAATATTGAGCTAAAATTATTTATTTTTAATGAAATTATTGAGCTAAATTAATTATTTTTTAATGAAATTCTTGAGCTAAAATTAATTATTGCTCAATGAGCAAAAAATGTTTCACTGAGCAACAATTCAAAAACCTTTTGACACAGCGGGCGCACCATACTGTCTTTACTTTACAGTAATTGGAACCGCGCGCCGCTTATTGCAGCTTGTAAAGTTGCGCGGATTCGGTCTTTTCTTTCACCAGACATTTTGATTTTGTAGTTTTACGTGCCATTTGAAATTCTTTGGCCGACTGTCAAACGGAAACTGCGAACGGAAACCCGGATCAAATACGGGGAATATTTATTTCGAACAGGACTGGTCATTTTCACATGTAAGTCTGAGTGATTAAAAATAAATAAATAATTCATCATTATTTAAGTAATCAAAATTTAATTAACTTATCATTACTAATTAACTAATTAAAATTTAATTAATTATTAATTAACTAATTTAATTAATTATTAATTAACTATTTAAAATTTAGTTAACTATTAATTAACTATTTAAAATGTTATTAATTATTAATTAGCTAAAGTAAAAACATAGTGAAAAAATATTATGTCCACTTAAAAATGTTTTAATACCGAAATTTGTTTAATTGCATGAGTCGTATTTTTTGTGTCGTTTGTCCAGTTGCATTGGCAGCTGCTATTCCAAAACTCGACCTCTTCATCTCCCTGGTGGGCGCGGTGGGGAGCAGTTTTCTGGCGCTGGTGTTCCCGCCACTGTTGGAAGTGTCCACCTTCGGGATGGAAGGAATGGGACGGCTCAATTGGAAACTGTGGAAGAACGCCTTTATTTTTCTCTTCGGACTGGTGGGATTCGTCTTGGGGACTTATGTCGCCATACAAGAAATTGTTTTGTCTTTCCAAGCAGACGCCGCGGCCAATCACCACAACTAACCGTTTAACGACCCATCCAAACTTTTGGATATATTCACTCCTTCAGTCGCCTTCACTTTTTGCAAACTGTGATAATTTGTTTAATTTCGCATGAGACTTTTAATTAGAGCGGCTTGACAAGTTTTGTCTGTGATCTTTATCTCAAACGTGAATTAATTACAAAAATGTCTGATCAAAACAAAAGGCCAGACAAGATTGGTTCGTCTGCCTGCCTGCCTGCCTGTCTGTCTGTCTGTCTGTCTGTCTGTCTGTCTGTCTGCTGCCTGTCTGTCTGCCTGCCTGTCTTTCTGTCTGTCTGTCTGTCTGCCTGTGTGCCTGTCTGTCTGTCTGTCTAACACCCGTATAAGTAGCGTATGTATTTGTGTGCATGATGGTCTTCGTATAGAGTGCAGCATTTCATGCGGTCAATTCAGTGTGAGTCTGGGTGGATCCCAACTGGCGCTGAAGTTCCTCACTTGCATCTGCATGTAAGCGGAGAGTAATAATTTGTGAGGCCAGGGACCTTGAATATCCATTACGAGTTATAGACCGCCGTGCATTGGCATAAAGCGGTAAACAAGCGTGCGGTCCATGCAGCCATAGTTGCCGGCAGCAACTTCAGAAAGAGTCATGAGAGAGGCTGAGGATCGAGTGGATCTGTTTGCATATGAACTGGCAAGTGACATAACACTGACATTCAAGCAGTCTTCACAAACATTATTGTCTCCCATCTCGCGAGAAAGTTATGAACCGACACATCTGACTTCTCTTTGTGAATTCATCGTGCGACAGATTGATTGATTTGTTGATTTGAATCCTGAATTACGTGTGACTTGCTGGCTGGACGCGTTCTCCAAGTTGAATGCCTGCACCGACATGAAAATGTTGCATCCATTGCGTCGTTTTCTCTTTCTCTTCATCGGAGTGCTTCCATTTCTTTCACCAATAAGTCAGGCGACCACCTTCAGAACTTCCCATGACGTCATCTTCTGCGTCACTCAACGGAACGGGATTTACGCTGATCCAGTCAGTCTCGGCTTCTTATTCCCGACAATTGTGAACTGAATCGAAAGATACTCAGTTTTTGTTAAAAAAAAAAAAAAAAAAAATTTTAATTTTTTTTTTTTACATTTTATTTTACATTTTCAGAGTGAATGCGCCGCATTTTACAGCTGTTTCAACGGGAAAACCTACCACTTCACATGTCCACCCGGTCTGCGTTTCGATCACGACCTGCAGGTCTGCACGTGGAAAGCGAAATGCTTGACCACAGTACCCGGTGAGGGACCGCTTTAAATGGGGTGGTCGGAGTTTGAGCCATTTTGGCCAATGCGTGCAGCTGTTTTTTTACCACAACTGACCACGCAGTCGATTGATTGATTGACTTTGAATTATTCTGGCGATCTCATGTTAAATCGATGAATCAAGCGATGTGAGAAAGAGCTGCATGCATTGGCTCAAACTCCGACCACCCCACTCTGCTGGGCGCTGGTGAAAATTTGGCTTTAATTCGGTCGGCCTGAAGTGTTTGCCACGTGTGCACAAATTGGCCGAAACTGGCTCAAACTCCGACCACCCCATTTTATATTATTGCACATATGTGCAAATTATTTCTTTCTTATTTACTGAGTGTGTGAATAAAGTTTGTGCAACTGGATCATTTTAGGCGGTGTTGTGAATGGAACGCTTACGCCGTCCCAAAGGGCGCTAGATGGAGTCGGCAGTGTCCAACAACAAGACGCTCTGCCACAGCAACCCAGCGCTCCGAAGGACTTCGCCCAATGCACCAGTATCGAGGATGTCCGCTGCGCAGATGGGAGTACCTGCATTGCACGGTGAGACATTCGCACAACCTCATTGAGCTAATTTAATGGAGATATGGGGAATAGTAGTCGCATCTGTTGAATGCAGGTCCAAAGTGTGTGACACCATCCGAGACTGTCCGGAAGGCGGCACCGACGAATATGGCTGTGGTAAGATTCGTTCGGTCAACAGGCATTCGGATCGTTAGACAGACAGACAGACAGAGAGACAGTCAGGCAGGCAGGCAGACAGACAGACAGACAGACAGACAGACAGACAGACGGACAGACAGACAGACAGACAGGCGGACAGGCAGACAGAAATTGAAATCTGTTTCACAGATTTGAGAGCTGATCCGTTGATCAGTCAGTCATGCAAGAAAGAAAACTGTGTCCTCCCTGGCTGCTTCTGCAGTCTGGACGGTCTGCAAATCCCGAATGGTTTGGCCACGAACACCGTTCCTCAGGTGAGCTCCGGCTCTGACCAAAATATAAACTTGTTTTGTAAGCATTTGTGTTTCATAGATGATCTTACTGGCATTTCCCGGAGCGCTTAACGCCCAAAACTACGACCTGACAAGGTCGCTGTTCCTGCCGACTCGATTGAACCCTAACCAGTGCCAAGTTCGCGCGACATTCTTCGCCTCCCACGAGTACTCGGACTACTCGCAGATCGAGAAGCTCCACAAAAACGGACACGAGATTGCCCTTAGCACACTCAGGTATGTTTTACCCCCTGCCCCGCCCCTTTTGCCCATTTCCGGGACCCTGCGTTAGATTAAATTCTGTCGCTTACTTTTAACTTGCATGATTAGTCGGGATCGTGAGTCGCAGTACTGGTGGACCACCGTCTCCAGCTACCACGACTGGGGCACGGAACTGCAGAGCCAACGGGAAATCCTTCACCACTTTGCGCATGTCCCGTTGGCCGACGTCCGGGGTGCTCAAGCTCCCAACCTACACCTTGGGGGTAACACGCAGTTTGCCGCAATGCAAGACTTCGGTTATGAATGGGATGGATCCGTGAGTACCAAGCGGGGATATCAAAATTTAACTTAATTAACAAATCCATTATCGACTAGAGAACTTCAGTAAGCGATAGAATTTAATCTAATGGGGGGTCCCAAAAGTGAGCAAAAGGGGCGGGACAGGGGTAATACTTGAACAATCAACCAATCAACCAACGGAGCTGCGGAGGAATCGGAGGGGAGTTGATTGGTTGATTGATTCAATTATTACCCCTGCTACTTGAACAATCAATCAATCAACCAGCGGAGCTGCGGAGGAATCGGAGGGGAGTTGATTGGTTGATTGATTCAATTATTACCCCTGCTACTTAAACAATCAATCAATCAACCTGCGGAGCTGCGGAGGAATCGGAGCGGAGTTGATTGGTTGATTGATTCAATTATTACCCCTGCTACTTAAACAATCAACCAATCAACGTGCGGAGCTGCGGAGGAATCGGAGCGGAGTTGATTGGTTGATTGATTCAATTATTACCCCTGCTCCGCCCCTTTTGTCCATTTCCGGGCCCCTTTATAAGACTGAATTCTGTCGCTTACTGTATGCATAACTACAGATCACGGTGCCGTCGACCGGACGCCCAGTTTGGCCGTACAAATTGGCCTACTCCGTGCCGCACACTTGTCACCAGGCGGCGTGTCCAACTCGACCGTATAATGTGTGGGAAGTGCCCATCAACCAGCTGATCGACAGTCAAGGCTTCGGCTGTTCCTCCCTGGGGTCGTGCCACAACGACGACCTCAAAACGTCGGATGAAGTTCTACAGTGGCTCCTGAAAAAGTTCAATCGGTTAGCGCTCCTTTTATTCTCATCATCGAAATGGTTCCTCGGCAAGAAACTCTCTTACACGTACTAACGTACTAAAAACTTGTTCTCGAAGGCAAGCAAACGTTATTGACCAGATATTCTCTCGCTTGTCAGACATTATCAAGACAATCGAGCGCCGTTGGTGTTGATCATCGACCCGAACTGGCTGCAGGACAACCACGACGCCCTGTCGCGCTTCATCGAGACCCTCATCACCAAGCCCGAACAGGACACATACTTTGTTACCTACCACCAGCTGATCCAGTGGATCCAGGCACCCACCACCGTCGACCTGCTGGCGGACTTTGCCCCGTGGGCCTGCGAGGAGGAGGCGACCCCGTCGACGTGCGAGCCGCAGAACTGCGACCTCCCCTTCGTGCACGGCGGGACGCGACGGTTCCGCGCCTGCATCCCCAGCTGTCCGGCGTCCTTCCCATGGAAGGACAACGTCAAGGGCGAGAAGACGGTCGACGTCAATGGGAAACGCTACGTGGACGCCACATCGCCGGCACCGAAGACGGCGAACCTGCCGGCGTAGTTGCCGTGTCCGGGATCCGTCAATCAATCAATCAATCAATCAATCAATCAATCAATCAATCAATCAATCAACGGAAACTCATAACGTTATGCCTCATAACTGTCGAATTCGAGGCTGTAGAGGGCGCCACTTGCTCGTTTGCACACTCAACGCCTCAGATGCGACAAGTGCGCCCCCTGTTTCCCTCTCTGCGTCAACTTAAAAGTTTTATCCCGTACATTAAATGCACCAATACCCGACTGTAATTGAGGCTGGCCAGTACTTAAAGCTTTCACGATGCTTGCTGCGAGGTCCGTATCGCTGACCGAGTTAAGCCCTTACGCTCGTTCCCCGCATGGCCGACCCAGACGCCGAAGCAAATCCATTTAGCCCAAAGGATGCATACACATCTATACCGTAAAGAAGACGGTACACATGAGAACGGTCAAAAGGCAAAGAAGACGAGGGGTAAAAGCCATAGCCGTTAATATCACACTTGTGATATTTTTCGCTATTGAATATTTAAATTTAAATATGTTAAATTAAAATTAAAATAATAATAAAAATAATTTACTTATTTATTTATAGCGACATATAGAGATATATTATTGATTTAAAATATATTATTTAAAAAATTTATATACTATGAATATGTATTAATATATTTAAATTTAAACATATTAAATTTAAAATTTAAATGGTAATAAAAACATTTTACGTATTTATATATATACATATTTATATATAGAGATAAATTATTGGGTGCCTTACAATCCCACTTTTACCCTTTCCCATCCTTTCCCACCCTTTCCTACCTTTTCATTATAGTCGCACAGCTTTGGACTTCTATTTGAGTTTTAATTCACAGAAACAGACTTTCGTTTTCAGGATACTTATTTATTTATTTATTTACTTGTTTTTCGCTTGTACTTACTACATTTTGTAGTTTCTTTTTGCTAACTGTAGGATTGTTATCTTTATCAACATAGGGAAGAAATTGGTCTCAACGACAGCATTTGACCGCTTCGGGCAAACCTGACAGCACATCAATCTACCCATGAGATAAACTGCCGAAACGAAATTTGACGCCCTTGTTTGAGGACATTTATAAAACCTGGTAATAATTGACAACTAGCAACTAGCAACTACAACTACAACTACAAACTACAACTAAAAACTACTACGACTACTAACTACTTAAGACAACTACTAACTACAACAACTACTAAGTACTTAAGGCAACTATTAACTACTTAAGACAACTACTAAGTACGACAACTACTAACTGCTTAAGACAACTACTAAGTACTTAAGACAACTACTAAGTACTTAAGACAACTACTATCTGCTTAAGACAACTACTAAGTACGACAACTACCAACTACATTTGCCATGTTTTATACATGCCCCTTTGTTTGACGCTAAAGGAGCGATACGAGGAAAGATACAGTATCTCCTGTGCTGCACACGAATTAATCCGGTCTGTGGAGCGAAATAAAACTGCCCAGGTGCCTACTTTACCCTGGTCGTCGTCGAGTTTCTCAACTATTGTGGCCGGCTTTGTTTGAGCCTTTGGTCGTCGGCACTGGAGAAGATTGCAGTAGGTTGGAGGTATTGTTTAAGGCGACCTTGGGACACAGATTTGATATTGCAATCAGAAACGGCGCGAGCAACTTCCGGTCTTTCTCACGCGTACTTTTTATATAAGCCCAACTTTGCAACATCCTTTTCAAAATATTTCAAAATTGTTCTACTTTTACATTATTTAGAAAGAATCTTCCCCAGCCATGCATACCCTTACCCTCTTCACTGCCGCTTTGATGGGCGCTGCCATGCTGTCTCTTGGGACAGGTAAGAGTATGAGGCAAGAGTGTCTGTCTGTCTGTGTGTCTGTCTGTGTCTGTCTGTGTCTGTGTGTCTGTGTGTCTGTGTGTGTCTGTGTGTGTCTGTGTCTGTCTGTGTCTGTCTGTGTGTGTGTGTGTGTGTGTGTGTGTGTGTGTGTGTGTCTGTGTGAGTGTCTGTGTCTGTGTGTGTGTCTGTGTGTGTGTGTCTGTGTGTGTCTGTGTGTCTGTGTGTGTGTCTGTGTGTGTGTGTCTGTGTGTGTGTCTGTATTTCGGCTCACCCTCCACTTGCTCGATAAATCGGTTCACTCATGCATTCCTCTTTGATGGCGGCTGCTTGATTGTTTGATTTGCTGTACTATATCTTTAGTACACTATAGCACTTCTAAAAATCAAACAATCAAGCACCTGTCGTTGAAGAGAAACGGATGAGTGAGCCGATTTATCGAGCAAGTGCAGGGTGCGCCGACATGCACACTTTGCCTCGTACTGTTTTAGTAGAAACGGCAAAACTGAACTGACCTAAAAAACGAGCTAACACTACAAAGTTTTTGCCACTAAAAATATAATTTTGAAATAAACTACAAACACTTAAGGTTAGTTAGATAATTTTTCTAAAACTAAACTAAAAATACTTTGTCATTAAAGGACTGAACTACACTACCTGTCATAGGTAATAGATCGATTGATTGATTCGTACCAAATTTCAGTCTTGTTGATTGATTGATTTGTACCAGATTTCCGCCTTGTTGATTGTTTGATTGTACAATTACAGTGTTAATTTGGTGAACGGCACTAGTTGTAATTGACCGATTGATTGATTTGTACCAGATTTCCGTCTTGTTGATTGATTGATTCGTACCAAATTTTCGCCTTGTTGATTGTTTGATTGTACAATTACAGTGGTAATTTGGTGAACGGCACTAGTTGTAATTGACCGATTGATTGATTTGTTCCAGATTTCCTCCTAGTTGATTGATTGATTGTACAGCGTGCGTTTCCCTATATTTGTCTCTACAGTGGTAATTTGGTGAACGGCACTCAATGGGCACAGCCCGGTTGGGTTAAAATTTACGGGTAGGGCAGAAAAATGTCCCTTGAGATCGCGAGCATACAGTCTCTTACGCGGATTGCATTGCAGCCGCCACGCTGGAAGGATGGAACCCATGGGGAACGCCAAACGGCGGATGCCCGTCGTTCCCGCAGGCCGTCAGTGTGACCATCGCCGGGCGCCAGCATTGGTTCGTCGGCGATGAGGAAGTGTCCGGTCGCTGCATTACCCCGGGGACCTGTTTGTGCGCCAACATCGTCGACCCTTGCTTCGGCAATCCGCGCTGCTTGAACTTTCCCGACGCGGTGTGTATGTCCAACTGCTGCCAGCGCCACTTCTACCGCGGCACCCAGGAAGTCTCTGCCCGCTGCATTACCTCACTTTGACCCGTTAACGCCCGCTGCCAAATCGGACATCCATTTTGAGTGGCAGAACAGTTTTTTCCATTCAAAGTTCTGTTCAATTAACTCGAGCAAGAACGGAGATTTTCCCTCCCGATCAGTGCGGGAATTTTGTTTTTACAAATACCTGTTTGTGTTTCGTGATTTTACACTGAAATTTCGGGTTGGAAATCGCATCTCTGGTTTCAGAAAAAATTCAGGAAGACAAAGACTTCCCGCGCTACTTTGTGCTTTGAGCCAGGGGCTTGATTCATTGATTCATCAGCAACGTTTCTTAAGTTTCAATTTTTTTGATACAAAGCACTGTAAACCAATTGATTCCGAGATTTTTGACATCATTTGTATTTCAAACTTGATTTGAAATCGATTGAAATTAACAGAATTTCATTTGGATGCCGGGGGCGGAGCTATGGGCTAGTTCCAATCAAGACTTCCGAGTGACATTACGGAAATGACGTGTAGCTCCGCCCCCTGCCACCCAAATAAGATTCTACTGATGTCAATCGATTCCAAATCGAACTTGGAGTGCGAAAGTGTCAAAAATCATAAAATAAAACGTTTTCCAAAAAAACCATGTTTTTACAGTTGTTGGGATAAATAAAAAAAATTGAAACTTCAGAAAGGTCGAATGATTGATTGATTTAGCATCAGCATTTTTAAGTTGTTTTTTTTATCCCAACCAATATTTTCCAGGACGCAAAGTAATTTACTGGAGGACTTTCGCAAACTAAAAAAAATAGACATTTTTCCGAAAAAGAGGAACACGGTGAAAAAAATAAATTCAAAAAGACAGACTTATTCGAACCAACCGAGACTCGACACATTGGGGCAAATGCTGTGCGATTTTAATTAAATTTGTTTTCGTCGATAAAGAATTTTTTTCTCCCCGGGGAAACCGGGGGTCCGACGCCCCCCCCCTCCCCAAGGGGTGGACAAAATGGGCGCAGTCTACACGATTTTCCCTGTTGTTTGATTGATTGATCGACTGATTGATTGATTGATTGATTGGGTGGAATAAATGATCCGCCACATTGCGTGCCGTACTCATATCCGTAGAAGGTAGACCTAGAAAGGGATCTTCCGCTCCCGATCTCAAGGGTCGAATACGCTCCATTCCCGCTGATTCACATCAAGCTTCAGCGGATCCTTCAATTCCGTTCACTTGTCCGTGATTGGCCCATTGGTTTTTGCCTTACAGGCTGTGCTCCCTTGCTTGATTGAAATGATCATCTCGGTTTCAGAATTTTATTGAAGTCAATAAAGTTTAGGTGAATCTGAATGAACAATCAAGCGAGCGACGGAACGTGTTTTCGGGCCGGACCTAAAATCGATCTTTGAGATTCGGTAGCGTACAGTTGTAAAAGTTACAAAAATGGAATTGGTTTGAAAAATAACACACTTTTTAGAGCTGAAATCAAACAATCAATCGTTGAAATGAACGGAGACTCAGAAGTGCGTCCACGAACTTGGGAATTATTTCCTGCCAAGACTAGAGCTCGAAGGCGAATGAAGCGCATTTTGAAAATATACTTACCCTATCGACAATTTAAAAAAATAAATTCATGCTCATCTGAATTTGCTATTTCGTGCTGACCCCTTGTAAGCGTTTCATCTCGCTCCCCTTTCGAGCTTAAAATTACAACGAGTTCATAAGGTGTGCAAAGAAGTGCCTTGACTTGCAATAAATCGAACGTCCGAAACCTGAATTAATGAAATTCAGACAGATCTCCCGAAAAATTCTGAACAAGAATGTTTTACCAATAAAATAATAAAAGAACAGGCAAACATTCGCTGCAACAAGACTAGTTTGACAGAATTATTCAAACGTTGAGACGTCCGAACTTCCTGATCTAATAACCAGAGTGTTCAAAAGAAATAAAACAGTCGGTAAAAACTTATAGATAAGAACAGGGACTACAAACGCGTCGAAAATCTTCCACTAACCGAATTAAGCCATTGCACTCGTTTGATGCAGTGGCTGTTGTACACAACTACGAGTTAAAGTGCTTAATTCGATTAGCGTAAGGTTTATGCCACGTGTTTGTACATACACACGTGGCAAAATCTTACGCTAACCGATTTAAGCCATTGCACTCGTTTGACGCAAAAGCTGCTGTACACAGCTCCGAGTTAAAGTGCCTGATTCGGTTAGCGCAAGGTTTTTGCCACGTGTATATGCGGACTAGAAATCATCGCAGCAATACTAAAAATTTCGGGGAGTTGTGGAGACATTTCTGAATTTTCCTGATTCAGTACAAAGAGTTAATGGAATTTGACATCTTGTTGCAGTTCAAGTTCGCGCCGTAGGTCGATGAGTTCAGCATGCTGAGAAACGACGGATGGGATGATGTGTTCTCGTTGACTGGCGGAAATGTGTGGTGACGAAAGTCCCCTGCTTTACTATTATTGCTGTTCGCGTTGGCAGACGACGGTGGCGGGCTCGCTTGTTGCGGACCTTTCACGGTCCACGATGATGAGCTGCTTTTTTCTGACACTGAAACGATAAAACACACACAGTCAGTCCGAAGAAAAACTCCGATCACGTGACTGTTGCTGTTCAAACTGGCCGGAAACTCCGCCCTAAATTGCACTGTTTCTGACGACCAATCAGAACACGCAGTGTCCAGGTAATGCATAATTATACATTATATTTCGAATCAAAATGCGAGGAAGCAAGCAATAAAAAATCAAAATAACAGGATTTAAAATTTGAACAATTCAAACCATGAGTAAAAAAGAACTTCGGAATCGGGAAAGTTAAACATCACAGACATTTTGAAAAGCAGAGTTGATAACTAGAATTTGAAACGTTAAACCTCAATGCCCCGAGGAAAACCCGGAATCCTGCATTAATTTATCAATCCGTGCAGGCATGTAGTATGAACTGCCATTGCTGCTTCCGGAGGAATTCGCCTTCCGTTGATCATTTTGAAAAACGAAATTTTGAAATGGCGGAGCGCGCGCAGCACGAGTTTGAAATGATATTCGTTGTCGTTCCATGTCGATTGCTTGATAACTTAAACATGTCTCTGAATCGACTGAACGATCATGAACAATGACGATAACGATGGTCGGACAAACACTGTACATGTTATTGGTTCCCCCTAACCTTCTAAAGGTGCGGGGGCTTACTTTGCAGGGGCGTCTTTAGCCCACCAAAGCAAAGTCTTGTAACTAAAATTTAAAATGTTAAACCTCAATGCCCCGAGGGAAATCCGGAATCCTGTATTAATTTATCAATCCGTGCAGGCATGTAGTATGAACTGTCATTGCTGCTTCAGGAGGAATTCACCTTCCGTTGATCATTTTGAAAAACAACTTTTACTAAATCAAGCCAATCAAGAGCGATAGCAACGGCGGAAAAAAGCACAATCATGAACAGCTGATGAAAATTCGAATTCGGCTACTTTGGGCAGTTTCCCTGCAATCAAGTCATCAGTTGTTGCAGTTCTATACACAGGTAAATTGCTATTTGTTTCTTTTGGTGGGTCACACGCTTCAATTACCTGCAACTCGTAATATCAAGAACATTCTAGTGGCACACTTGTCGCGCCTCATCTCTCTCCATGCGCAAAAAGTTTATGTTGTGCAAGCGGAGTTTTTCTTGGGGCTGACTGTACTTGTACGCTCCCGATCTCAAGGGACAGTCAAGCCCCACCCCCTCCAGTCATCGGTTGACTGTTCAAACGGATTCACTGTGTCGTGATTGGTTGAAATATAAGAGCAACTTAGCAGCGATTGATTGATTGATTAAGCGGAATTTCTTGACGCACACATTGAATCAGTTGATTGAATGATTGTAGGTAAACAATATCGAATAGTGGTGACCAGTTAAGATCCGGGGTGGATCAAATTAACTGGTAGGGCAAAAAGTGTCCCTTGACATCGGGAGATAACGGTACTTGACTTGAAAATTTTGAAACCGAAATGATCATTTGAATCAAACAAGGTAGCATAGCTTGTCAGGTAAAAACCAACGGGCCATTCACGGACAAGTGAGCAGAATTGAACGATCCACTCAAGTTTGATGTGAATCAGCAGGGGTGGGGCATAATCGACCCTTAAGATTGGGAGCGTACAGTAAATCGATGAAAACGCGGGGATTTTAATATAGATCAAAACTTTAAATTTAAACTAAATTAAAAATCAGCACATATGACCAAGGACGATTTTTAAATATAATTTAAAATAATTTAATCTAAATAAAATTGCTGTTTTTGGTATTACAAATTAAATTGAATTAAAATCACAGTTGATTTAAAATGGTTTCGTACTTTACAATTTAAATTAAATTAAACGTCGACACGTGACCAGGCGTTTGATTTTGAATTAAACTAAGAGTTACTTTAATTATTTTAAAATAAAAAGCCTTTTGACCCATTTTAAATCAATATAAAAAAATAGATAATTAATCTAAATAACACTGCTGCAGGAATATAAACAGGATTGCCGATCGCTGTCTGCAGGTTGAAGCTGCTCAAGCGGAAAAACTAAAGACCTGACAGTCAACCTGTCGAGCAAATTTGCTCCATGCGGAACGACAAATTCCCTTCCACTCGATTTAACTGAGTGAACATTTATTGCCCTCTGCGGATATGGATGGGATTTGTGAAGGATTCATTCGATTGTTTCTTTTCTCCTTTTCGCACTCTTTCGCGTATAATCCCTCTCATGGCACACACCAGCGCGGTTCATTCGGAAATAACGGGACAGATGTCCAAGCTCTGAACATCGGCCCGTGGGCAGTGTCAGACAGACAAACAGACAGACAGACAATCAGGCAAGCAGACAGACAGGCAGACACACACAGACACACAGACACACACCCAGACACACAGGCACACAGACAGGCACACAGACAGACAGGCAGACAGGCAGACAGGCAGACAGACAGACAGACAAACAGACAGACAGACAGACAGACAGACAGACAGACAGACAGACAGACGACAGACAGACAGACAGACAGACAGGCAGGCAGGCAGGCAGGCAAGCAGGCGGACAGACAGATAGGCAGACAGATCTGTGCTCATTGACTGCAAGTGGGAACCATTAGATAATCTGAATGGCCGACAGAATTGTGTTACGTCAGATTAAAGTTTAATGCGCAACAGCAATGTACTTGATAGTTCAGTTATTCAGGAAGTTGTTGATGATGCAGTTATTGACGTGTTTAGACACCGCATGTGGCCAGATGGCAGCTCAGCAGGAGCGCTATTGTCTGCCGCCACTGTATTATCTATTAACATTATTAAAATTTGACCACAACTCGGCGTGAACAAGCAGCCAGGACGGGGCACACAATGGAGAGGGGCGGCCGTAATCCCTGATCCATATCCTCGTGTCGTATGCCCATAAATAACAAGCAAGTTATGCCACTCTTTTTATAGCGCTCACTGCTCCACCTTCAAAGCCGCACGCGCTGTACAGTGACCTTTTCAACCCAAATAAAAAAAATGAAATTTACATTTCCCTTGGATGAGAATGTTTTTACCTGCTTTGAAATGAATAACTTCCATTGATTGTATGATTTATTATTTTTATTAAATAATTGACATTTTACTTGACTGAGTAATTAAACACATCTTTTAATGACTCTAAAATAAAATAGTTTCAATTTTAGCGTAGTGTTTTATTTTTATTTAGTAATTTTTTATTTTTTATTTTGAAATTTAGTTTTTTATTTGTGTCTCCGATTTTCGAGAGAGAACAAAAAATGACTGACCGTTTCGTTCGGTCGAAGGACGCACCGATCCATTTTGCGTTCCTCCAGTGATGCCGCTGTTGGAATGAGCCTTATCACTTCCGGATGCGGTGCTCTTTATGACGGACACTGAAGAGGAATCAGATCCGTTTATTCGATTGCTACGAAAGGTCAATTTGTTCATTCACCATTCGTTTGTTCATCACCTGATGCGATCTTTTTGTTCGATGCAGTTTCTGCCGGAGGAGTGATCTCTGTTGCTCCATCCTCCACTGAAACCGGTGACCCAGCCTCGGAACTCGTTTCGGCCGCCAAAGTAGCGGAAGTAGCGGAAGTGGCGGAAGTAGCGGAAGTGGCGGAAGTGGCGGAAGTGGCGGAGGGATCTTTGGGTTTGTTTACCTTTTCCTGCTTCCGGAATTTCGCTCTCCTGTTTTGGAACCAAACCTGCGCCCGGGGAACGAAAAAATCGAACAGTTTCTCAGAATCGAATCGAACAGAAATGGAAATTGACGGGAGCTTCTTGAGTGATCCCATTGAAATGCGCGTAAATTGATCGACTCTGCACGGAGGGGAAGATGTCTGGAGAATTGTCATATTTAGTCGGATGCGTTATTGACACAACTCATCAGTGCGAGAGCTGCTGCAAGCGTAAAGTGGATTGGCTCTCTCTCTCTTCTCTTCTCTTCTCTCTCTGGCTCGCACTAGGACACTTTCATTAAAAGACTTTATCCTTTCCAATTTATAAAGATGCTCGATCGATCGATCGGTTATGCGTCTTCGCTTTCTCCCTTCTCCGTCACGGAGTAAATGTTTGAACTAATAAGAAGGAGCGCTCGCTCTACAGCCTAAAAATAATTCGTCTCAGATAGCGTCTTGTTATTTGCGGTCGCACGTGCTTTTTAAGACTCGTCTGAAAAAAAACTAGGGTGTTTAAAAAAGTCATAATTGGGAAGATTTTCAGATGTAGATTTCGAAACGACTCCATATTACTTTTTTCCCAAAGACCCATTTATGTAACGAATATAAACAATTATTTTGCCGGCCGAGCCTGGAAATCTTTTTCAAATCAATCAATCAAAGTTTTGGGGAATAGACGATCAGTTAGCAGTGTACGCCGTCGATTGATTGCTTGATTGGCTACATTTTACCCTACAAACAGTTGATTGATTGCTTGATTGGCCACAACGTACCCTACAAACAGTTGATTGATTGCTTGATTGGTCAAACTTAACTTCCGAAAACCGCATTGCGAACACAACTAACGGGCGATTCTTCTTCAAAGAGATCGAGATTTTCGAATAACCCCAATTTAGCCGGCGAAATAATTTTTGATATTCGTTACATAAATGGGTGTTTGAGAAAAAAGCAATATGGAGTTGTTTTGAAATCCGCATCTGAAAATCTTCCCAAGTCAACCTAAGGTAACTTTTCACGTTCAAAGAAGTTTCTCCTTTTCGTTTTACCCTCCTGCTTCCGTGGTTAATTATGAATTTCTTTTGTTGTTTTTTTCATCCAGAAAAAAACTACTTATTGCCATTACAGTAGCTGTTCGGTATTTTCCCCAATTTCGGGTACTTGATTCGCATTTTGCCACAAGCACAAATGCAACGGGCGCATTGACATCGAAGGGTCGCACGTTTTACCAGTTAAAACACAAAACACAGCGAATAAATGAGTAACGGACTGGCATCCAACATTAATAGCATATCGAAATAATTGTGCACTCTTCAACAACGTTTTTTTTCTAGCCGTCATCAGGGACGATAAAAACTAAAATCAGTCAATTAAATAAATTTTTTGGTCAACTAAATAATTTTGTTATTCAGCTAAATATTTTTTTTAGTCAACTAAATATTTTTTTTATTCAGCTAAATAATTTTTCCTAGTCAAACAAATTTTTTTCAGCCTGCTAAATAATTTGTTTAGTCAGCTAAAAATTAGTTATGATATCCTTAGCCGTCACGGAAAAAGTTGGAATGTGACATTTACTGGTCTGGGGAGTAGGGAGGGAATAATGTACCTGAACCCTGGCCTCCGTGAGGTCAATCTTCGCGGCGATCTCCTCCCTGGTGTAGATGTCCGGGTAGTGAGTCTCCTGAAACGCCCGTTCCAGTTCTTTAAGCTGTCCGCTGGTAAAGGTCGTGCGAATCCTCCTCTGCTTGCGCTTTTGATCTCCCGTCAAATGGCTCGTTTGACCATCTCCCTGTTGATGCTGCTGCTGATGCTGCTGATGATGAGGATGATGAGGATGTAGCAGTTGATGATGAGGATGTCCGGTGACCGTGCCTCCGATCGGCGACTGATGCTGATGAGCAAGCGCCGAGGATGAAGAAGATGAGGAAGAGTGTTGGAGTGCGCCGTGATTGTGGCCGGGATTGTACATTTTATATGTGTTCATGCCTGTGTTTCCGGAAGAGGAAGAGGAAGAGGAAGAGAGGGAGGGAGGGAGGGAAGAAGGGGAGGAAAATTATTAAATTATCCGCAATCAAAAATGACTGATTGCGCCGCCTGGAATTTCGGAGACTCGGGAGGTTAGGTGAAATTGCGTTAGTATTTTGCGTAACAAGGTTAGCGGCTATTTCAAAGGCTGCTCCGCGATCGTGGAGTAAATTAAATTAGCCATTTTGATAACGCCGCAATCAGCAGGGGCCATTCAGTTGCGCGCATCTTGTGCTGACTAGTAATCGAATTATTATGTTGTTTTTTTTCTCTCTCTCTCTTCGTTATCTACAAAACTTCGATCAAAATGACCGTGAAGACGCACACACGTGCGCGCGCGTGTGTAAAATTTGTCGATATGAAACAATTTTGGGTCGTTCTTCTTTTTTCGGTTTCTTACTTGCCCGCGATTAACACCGGAGCGCTTCAATTTTAATGGGAAATTGTGTTAATATTTTCCTGTCGTTCAAAGATTCGATAAAAATGACCCGGAAGATAAACGTTTATGTAGAATCTGTTGATATGAATTTTTTTGGGAGTTCTTTCTTTTTGTTAAGAGGAGAGGAGTGCTTACCGGAGCTGAATATGGCGTCGCGCGGGTTGCGATTATGTCCCATCCCGCCGGGCCCGACCATTGCGCAGTTTGACGTCGCGGCCGATCCCGGGTACCCACCCGGGGCGAAGGAACGCATCGTTGCAGCTGCTGCTCCGCCCGTGGCACTGTATCGGTATGCTGACTGCATCTGGCTTCCATTGAAGTCTCTGTAGTGGACAAAACAGAAACGGGCAAACTTGCCATATATATACATATATATATTATATTACCATTACCATATATATATATATACTATCACCATTACCATATATATATATATATTATATATTACCATTACCATTATACATTACCATATATATATATTATATTACCATTACCATTACCATATATATATATTATAAATTACCATTACTATTACCGTTATACATTACCATATATATATATATCTATTATTATATACATTTTTATTTTTATTTTCGTTATTTTTTTTCTTAAACAGTTCGCTGGTTAATTAACCTGCACCACCAAATAAGATATTTTTAATTATTAAAACTGATCACATGGTATAAATTGCAAAGGAAATTATTCCAAAAGACACTGGAATTAATTTTTTAAAATTCAGAAGCTAACGTGTTACCGGAATGTGCAGGGTCCTCCATCTGAAAAAAAGGTCACTTCCGGGTGTACAAGTTTGACCAAAATACAGACGCTGAAGTACCGGCCAAAATTGCACACGCACAAAAAGGAACGAAAAAACTTCAGTCGAAATTGGATTTGAACTATTCTCGGAAGACGACGTATGAAATTGAATTATTTGCTCGGAAATATGGTTTTATCGCGCGAGATTGAGTTACAATCCAGCCTCAACCGCGTGTTGGTAATCAAAAGGCAGCAACGAATCGCGCCGATTCCAAACGCACACGCCGATTCCAAATTGAACTTGATTTAAATGAAACTTACGTGTAGGGACCGCAGGAGAGGCCGTCAATGCCGGCGATTCCAACAGCGGGATCGTAATTAGATTGATTAAGGTACGAGTAGTCCATGATCTCCCACAACAGCAGCGACAGGAGTGTGGGGTGGGGGGAAGAGAGCGCGCAGGCACAATCAATTAATTTTACTCTAACTGAATTTCTCAAAACTCAACTGCACCACGCTGCTCGCACTAGTCTGGGTGGAAATTATAAAATCGGCCGCGGGGTAATATGAGCAAATTTGATGATGAGGTCCCAATCCCATCTCTATACATACAGAGATGTACCGCACTGGGTGTGTGAAGAAGGGGGCGTGGATCGGCAAACCACTCCCGTAATTTTATTACAGGCGTGCGCGCGCACGCGTCTCTGTGCGCGCGCGCACGTCTGTGTGTGTGAGTGTGTGTGCGCGCGCGTCTGTGTGTGTGTGTGTGAGTGAGTGAGTGAGTGAGTGTGTGTGTGTGAGAGAGAGGGTTGATCGGGGCGCGCGCGTGAAGAGAGCAAGTGGAAAGGGAATTGCGGCAATTGAGTTTGGGGAGATTAGCGCGCATAGACGAGCGAGTAAATGGAAAACAAACGACCGGGATGGGACGATATGGGAAATGGGGAGTTGCATGGGAGACGTGTGGGACTGGGAGCTTCCAATCCAACCACCCTCCCCCCCCCCTCGCCGCCGCCGGCAGGGGATAACAAGTGAATTTAGTCGGGAGAGTGATTTGATTAGAGCGAATGTGGTAGGAATTTATACAGTGCGTAGTGGGAAGACTGGTCGAAAGTATTGGCGTTCATACACACCTGGCAAAAATCTTGCGCTAACCGAGTTAAGCCGTTACACTCGTTGCATGGCTGTTGTACACAGCCGTCGAGTTAAAGTGCTTAATTCGGTCAGCGCAAAGTTTTCGCCACGTGTGTGTACAGTGTAGTCGGAAGTTTAGTTTGCACAGGCGCCCCTGTGTTCTACTCATGTACTCAATCTAAACATGTACTACAATCAACTCATGTACTACACACACATCTCGAACGTCCAATTAGGAAAGAGTCCAGGACCGTCCTCCCGTGGCTGTTCCGGTTTATCCGAGTGCTTGTCTTTTCGATTTGTCCTCACTCTTCAAGCTGACGCGAACACTAAAGTTATTATCGATTTTTTTCCCTCATACCCATGTGGAGTACAGTTCCCCACGCGCGCGCTCAGTCGCGCGAGGTAAGAAAACCGCACCGCGCAGTGCATGGCGAATGGACCCATCGCTTGATTGCTTGATTGCTTGACCACTTGACCACACCTCCGTATGCACAGCATTGTGCAGCGCTGAGCAGCAAGTGAAAGCACACTCTTGTATGGCCACAATACCTGCCATAGCCAAGTGCAAGCCAGTGTCCGGGCTGCGTTGATTTTGGCTGCGTTGATTCTGTGTTGATCGAACTTCGTTAGCTGAGCATTATGGCCACTTCGCCAACTTAACTCTGGCAATCACTCATCTGCGAAAATATTTGAATAAAACCCCTTTCTATGCACGGTTACTTTCCTCACTTTCTCTAATTAAGCCCCACGTCCCTCAAATCGGAGTTGATGCGGAAGAAATGTCGCACGAAGATAACGGCAATTTTTTTGCCAAGCGAAAACGGTTTTGTTCCTGTCGGTTAAGGGTCGAGGCGCCGGTTAAGGATTTCCAAGCTAGTCAACTGCATTGATTGGTAGATTACCGCGTGTTCTGTTCTTGTTAGTTAAGGGTCGAGATGTCGGTTAACGGTCCTAAAGCTTTTCTTCAATCTCTTCATCGATTGATTGATTGATTGGTTGGTTAATTGATTGATTGGTTGATTGATTGATTGATTGGCGTCTTTCTGGATACGGATTCTGTTCGTGCTTGTTAACGGTTTTGTTCCTGTCGGTTAAGGGTCGAGGCGCCGGTTAAGGATTTCCAAGCTGGTCAACTGCATTGATTGGTAGATTACCGCGTGAATACAGTGAAACACGCACTTTGTTTTCGAACTCAAAAAAAAACTCTTGATCGTGCTTCATTCATTTTTCCCTTCGCGGAAGTTGCATTATAAAGCGCCATCCTATCCTCTTTTGGCTCTAACCGTCAAAGCCCTACGCCCCGAAAATCGGAGCCAACGCGGAGAGAATGTCGCGTGAAGATAACGGAAAATTTTCCGCCAAGCGAAAACGGTCTTCTTCCCCCGCGCCGGCGTTTTCCTCCAGCAGCCACAACAACAACGATCGCTCTTTCAACCATTCCGGTAAGCCTTCAGACCAGCCGATCTATACCACCCGTGCGCAGATTGGTAAGCCGGCGCCAGATTTCACGGACGTCCCCGCACTCGTCAACGGCTTCTTCAAATCTGTCAGCTTGAAATCTTTTCGCGGCCGGTATCTAATCGTCCTCTTCCACCCGGAAGACTTTACCGATATGTGCCCGGTGGAGGTTTTTGCGTTATCGAATCGTATGGCGGAGTTTCGGGACATCAACACAGACATTGTCGTCGTCGCGGTAAGGATTCACGAGTGTCGCATTGACAACTGCGATTGATTGGTGGATTGATTGATTGATGGATTGTTTACTACGTGAAACTTGCACTGAATAATTATGCATCGATTGATTGATTGATTAGCGCTTTTTGTCTGTCCGGATTTTCTGAATCCAATGAGTCTGATAGTGCTCTAAATAGCTAGACCAGTTCAGTTTAATTTTTTTAAGCTCTGCTTAAATTTGAACGAAATCGTCGGTCAAAAGGTGAGAAGAATAATAAAATTGGGCGCGTTATCACAGGGTGATGTGATTGATTGATTGATTGATTCAGCAGTACAGGATTGATTGATTGATTGATTGATTGATTCAGCAGTACAGGATTGATTGATTGATTGATTGATTGATTCAGCAGTACAGGATGGATTGATTGATTGATTGATTGATTACAGGGCAATTTGGAGTTTTCCAATTTGGATTGGAAGAATGCTGACGATGTTATTGGCACGGTCGAGATCCCATTGCTTTCGGATGTGACGCAACAGATTGCGAAGGACTACGGCGTTTATGGTGAGGACCGAGAAGGGATTGCGGTTCGTGGGTTGTTCTTCGTCGATCCGATGGGAATCTTGGTAAGGAATTATTCAGGTTGATTGATTGATTGATGTCTTAATGGGTTGTGAATTTAACGTTTTTTTTATACAATATACATGCATTTTATTGTGCACGTACTCATTTTATTTAATTCTTCAACTCGGTAAAAGTACACGAACAGTTTCGAAGCAAACGTATTGGGGAATTAAAAAAAAACAAAGTTCGCTACCTGGTAAAACGTTTTGCGGTTAGCATAAAATGATGTATCGTATGCTCGCGATCTGAAGGGACACTTTTCTGCCCTACCCGTAAATTTTAACCAACCGGGCCGTGCCTATTCAGTGCCGTTCATCAAATTACCACTGTAGGGAAATATATATAGAAAGCACGACTGTACAATCAATCAATCAACGGGGAGGATATCTCATACGAATCAATCAATCAATCGACCATAATAAAGCTCTACGAAATGAGCCAATCAGAGAAGAGCGAATCGGATTGAACGGTCGATCGAGTGCAGGGCCATACCGAAGGGGGCGGGGCTTAGCTGTCTCTTCAGATCGCGAGCACATGAAATAAGCCAATCAGAGAAGAGTGAATCAGATTGAACGTTCAATCGAGTGCAGGGCCATACCGAAGGGGGCGGGGCTTAGCTGTCTCTTCAGATCGCGAGCACACGAAATGAGCCAATCAAAGAAGAGCGGATCGGATTGAACGGTCGATCGAGTGCAGGGCCATACCGAGGGAGGCGGGGCTTAGCTGTCCCTTCAGATCGCGAGCACACCGTAATTCATTTCCTGACTTTCTCCATTTCTTCCCAGAGAAAAGCTGTCTTGGACGTTGTCCATTCGGTGGATGAGATCAAGAGCATCCTGCTAGCTCTTCAGGCCGTCAGCGTGACCGGCGATGCCGATATCAGTTCCGATTCCGTCGTCCTCAACCACGAAGAGGACGTGAAGGAAGCCGACACATATTCCGTCGCCCTCAACTGCGATGAAGATGAGCTGCTGTCAGCCACGCCCCTTCAGGCCGTCAGCGTAGCCGACGACGCTGACACGGACTCCATCGCCCTCCACCCCAACGAGGAGCAACTTTCCAGTGAGGAAGTCGCACCCGCCACTACCTCCACGGAAGATGTCACCGCGCTTCCCAAGAACGTCTCCGACCACGTGAGGTACTTTGAAACCGACAACGGGGAGGGCCATTTCGTCTGCCTTCACTGTCGCTACCAGACGTCGGAGCAAGCCGTCATGCTGCGGGATCACCTCCCGTTCCACCTGAACAGGAGCGCCAAGCATCGCTGTCCGGTGTGTTCGTTCTCCGCGGACTCTCCCGAAACCGTCCTGGCGCACGTGGACACCGCCGTCCATTCCTCCGCTGAAACCCTCCAGTGCGGTGGGGATTGTGGAGAAGTGCTGCTTCAGGTGACCTTTTATTCTAAGTGACCTTTTATTCTAAGTTCGCATAGTTTAGTGTGGTTTATCAGATTTGGGATGAATCTTCTTGGTGATAAAAACTCTTAATAATTCCAAGTTTTGTGTTTAAGAAAAAACTAACTCAGTCCAACTTCCCTGTCTTAGGCCTGCTGCTGCTGCCCCTTTCGCACGCCGTTTAAGGCGGAGCTCGCGGAGCATTTGCCGCATCATGTGTCCGAGTCATACCGCTTCCACTGTTCCATGTGCTCGTTCGCGGCTAACGAGCAGCGGACCGTGATTCAGCATGAGGCGGTGCATTTCCTCCAACGGCCGCGGTTGCTGGAGGGGATCATCAAAGTGACGCGCAAGTACCAGCGGGCGGATGACAAAACGCCCTTCTACCTCCGTGGGGACCGGCCGAATCCGCATCCTGTGGAGCGAGTGCCCCCGCTGACGGAGGAGCAGCGGGAGGAGCTGAAGCTGCGCCTGGCTGACATCATCGATACCGGTTCCTTTTTCGATTGAAAGGGATTTGGATATTTGATGTCGGGATTAAAAATGTTCCTGGGACAGGGTGGTCTGAGTTTGAGCCACTCGTGCCTAGAACTTCTCATTGCTTTCTCCTGAGTCTTTGATTTGATGCTCGACCTAACGGAAAAATAAGATTGAGCAAGTTGCTTTAAATTCCGCCACAATAAACAAGTTCAATCAATCGATCAATCGAGTTAAAGCTGCATGGTCAGCTGTCGTTAAGAGCGCGTGCTCGCGGTGACTTAATTCGGCTCGAACTCGGACCACCCTTTTTGGCCTAAAGTCTGCCACCCAAAATTCAACCGGTTCAGTGGGACTCGCTGTTCAACCGGTTCAGTGGGACTCGCTGTTCAACCGGTTCAGTTGGACTTGCTGTTCAATCGGTTCAGTGGGACTCGCTGTTCAACCGGTTCAGTGGGACTTGCTGTTCAACCGGTTCAGTGGGACTCACTGTTCAACCGGTTCAGTGGGACTCACTGTTCAACCGGTTCAGTTGGACTCGCTGTTCAACCGGTTCAACCGGTTCAGTGGGATTTGCTGTTCAATCGGTTCAGTGGGACTCGCTGTTCAACCGGTTCAGTGGGACTTAGCACTTCCCACCTCAATTGCTTCCGAAAAGCAGTCGCCGACCGAGGCAAAAAAAGGGAAAGGGGATATAATTTGGCGAGCGGCTCTCCCGGTCGAGGAAGACGCACATCAGCGGATCACGAACAAAACATGACTTCCCATGAAGATCGAAAAAAAGGAATTTTGGAATTCAAAGAAAAATTCACTTTTGCTTCTTCCGGTGGTTGCTTCATCCTTCACAGGGAAATCCCAAACGTGCGATCCACACTCACGTCCAGGGCAGGTACGGGGCAGTACTCAGTCGCTAGCCGGTTATCGGGCTATCTTGCAATAAATAAATAAATAACACATAAAACAGACGTTACGATTAAAAAAAAATTAGACGTGAAAATCGGTTAAAAAAACTCTCTTTACGATAAGCAAATTTTTGGTGAAATAGAAGGACACAATTTTAGAAAAATCAGGTATCCGTGGGAAATTTGTTGGACCCTAAAAATGGGAAATGTGGCACAGACGACAGATGGCGCTGCTAGAGAAGAGGATTGGATCATTCCAGGGCGCTCAGCATCAGCAGCTGCTTCAGCACGCGATTCTGAGACGTTTCCCGAATTTCGCCTGCCAGGAACATTTCATCCACCACCGAATACACCTGTACAAGCAACCAAAGATAACTAACACCTCAAATTTGCAGTGGAAGTGTGGGACGCAGAGAGGCCGAACTATTGTAACTGCCTGCTCAGCTCTACACTGATTATAAAAGGCCATTCAAAGGAACTCAATCAGAATATCGACAGACAGTGCAACATATTGGCCAGTTCTTCGTCGATTGATCGATTGAATAGACTATTCACGTTGAATCAAATCAACATATATTAACAGATCATATATATATAGTTAACAGTTCATTACAGACAACACCATTACATCATTACAACATTACATTACATAATTACATTAGATCATTACATTGCATTGTTACATTATATCATTACATTACATTATTACATCATTACATTAGGTTATAACATTACATTACATTACATTATTACATCATTACATAACATTACATTACATTACATTATTACATCATTACATGAGGTTATTACATCATTACATTAGGTTATTACATTACGTTACATTACATTGCATTATTACATTACTACATAACGTTACATAACGTTACATTACATTATTACATTACATTATTATATTAGATCATTACATTATTACATTAGATAGATTTATTATTATTATTATTAGTAATATTATTCGGCAATCGGCCTCTTGACGAACCTTATAAAAGTTGAATACCAAATCCAGCTCACAAACGTTGTGGAAATATTCATTGAGCACCTCCACGAAATTGTGGATGGCCTCCAGGTAGGCGAGGTTGTTGTCGCCGATATCCACGCAGATGCAAAAGTACAGGCCCGCATACCGGCGGTAGATGATTTTGAAACTGCGGAACTGAAAAGACAGTCCAGAAAGAGATCGATAGCTTCATCCTCTGCGGCAACGAAAAAGGGAGGAAAAAAATACACGGCTGGCCATAATACTTGCCGGTCGCAGTAAGAGCCACACTAGCGGATAACACAAAGCGGCTCGAACTCGGACCGCCAAGTATGGTGACCAAAGTGCATTTCACCTCGATTGGCCTTATTATTTGCCGGTCGCAGTAAGAGCCACACTAGCGGATAGCACAAAGCGGCTCGAACTCGGACCGCCAAGCATTGTAACCAAGCTGTACTGTACCTCAACAAAGTTGGTGTGCTTCGCATCCCGCACCGTCACCAGCGCGTGCACCTCTTCAATCAGCTTCTGCTTCTCATCGTCGTCAAAGTGCATGTACCACTTGGCTAGGCGCGTCTTGCCGGCACGATTTTGGATGAGGATGAAGCGAATCTGTGCAGAGATACACACACATGGCCAAAACCTTGCGCTAATCGAACTAAGCCATGAAACTCGTTTCATGCAGAGCTTTCTCCACAATCCGAGTGAAATGGCTTAACTCGGTTAGCGTAAAGTTTTTGCCACGTGAGTACACAAGCGAGAAGTCAACTGAGAAATTTTCTCTTCCTGCTTCAACACAGTGCGAGCGTTGGCTTGGTACAGTAATATCAGGTCAGGCAGTTACTCACCATCTCACCGCAAGGAGATCAGAAATTCCTGCTGGTTATGCACCATCCGTGAAGGGAATGAAATGGCAAAATGAGCTAAAGTTGCAATGGAATTTTTAATAAGAATCCCTTTTTACTTTCACAATGTACTGTGCTGTCGTGACCAATTGGTGTTGCGTTTTAGATCCACCCGTATATTATGACTGTACACACTGTGCTTCACTGCAGTCATAATATACGGGTGGATCTAAAAAGCAGCAGCACCAATTGGTCGTGTGCTTTCCGTTCTGTTGGTTCTCTTTTACAACGGCGAACGGAGAGAACAAATCGAGCCGGTTGCTCGGCTCACACATGTTCCATTCGTTCGCTATCCATTTAACTTTCCTTGCCCCATTCCGCCGAGACTTTTCTATCCAGTCTACCGCTGTACTGAGCTCTTTCTCTCGGTGCACAGCAATGTTGTTCAAATTCGGCTCACCCTCTATTTGGTCCATAAATCGGCTCGTCCTCTATTTGGTCCATAAATCGGCTCGCCCTCTATTTGGTCCAAAAATCGGCTCGCCCTCTATTTGGTCCATAAATCGGCTCGCCCTCTTTTTGGCCCATAAATCGGCTCGCCCTCTTTTTGGTCCATAAATCGGCTCACCCTCTTTTTGGCCCATAAATCGGCTCGCCCTCTATTTGGTCCATAAATCGGCTCGCCCTCCACTTGGCTTTCTCTTTGATGGCAGCTGCTTGATTGTTTGATTTTCAGAAATGCTCTTGCTACTGTATAGCATTACTAGAGCATACTATAGAAAATCAAACAATCAAGCACCTGCCATCAAAGAGAAACCCATGAGTGAGCCGATTTATAGACCAAGTGGAGGGTGAGCCGAAATACACACTTCTCCTCATATTGCTACCGTGCTAGTTCGTTTGGTACTCTGAGTCCCATGTACTCATGAGTCCAACGCAACAGATGATCACTATAAAGCAAACGGGTCGTTAAAACCAGCGTAAGACGACCGACCGCTCAAGAGTCGGAAGATGCCTTGTCCAGACATTCGGATCGCTCCCTTAGTGATGATGATCTTTTTCCGAATAACGCCCTCTTTCGGCTTTGAGGTCGCTGATTTCCGGTTCCCCTTAACCGCCGAAAACTGACATTGTTTCCTTGGATTTCCCTTTCGCCGATCCTCCTGTCCGTGCTCGCCTTCGGTGCTTCGTCGAGTTTCCAGGTCGTCCAGTAGCCGTTCTATCTTCTTCGCCCTACGACAAGAGAGAAGCCACTCACAATGCGTCTGCACGCGCGCACGTTTACCTACGTCAAAACTGCTATGGGATCCTTCAGGTCAAACGCGGTTTCGGGAGAAGTTGCAAGATTGACACTGCTTGGAAAGAGAGCAGAGACTGTTCGATCATTTCTTGTGCCGGTATAAATAATCATTCAGATGAACATTTCTAAGTAGTAACTAACTAGCAAAACGGCAGACAGACAGACAGACAGACAGACTGACAGACAGACAGACAGACAGACAGACAGACAGACGGACAGACAGTCAGACATGTTTGCGCCGGGGAGATTTATAGATAGATTTATATATTTGGATCACATAATCACCATGCATGTAGTTTTTCCTTGTTCTTGTTAGTAGTTCGTCCTTTTCAATTACTGCATTATCATAATTGCTATTATGTATTATTTATATTATTAGGTTATCTACCTGTTAATATCACTAATTAACAGCTGATATGTCCCGCCAGACCAGACGGTTGTTATTCTCATCAGGTTTGACAATTCTTCTGCACATTGTTTGACTGATTGATGCTTTTCTGGGGAAGAATTCCGTTCGTATTTGTTAACGGTTCTGTTCTTGTTAGTTAAGGGTCGAGATGTCGGTTAATGGTCCTAAAGTTTTTCTTCATTCTCTTCATCGATTGATTGATTGATTTATTGGTTAATTGATTGATTGGTTGGTTGGTTAATTGATTGATTGATTGATTGATTGATTGGTTGGTAGATTGATTAATTGATAAGCTGATTGATTGATTGGCGTCTTTCTGGATACGGATTCTGTTCGTGCTTGTTAACGGTTTTGTTCCTGTCGGTTAAGGATTTCCAAGCTAGTCAACTGCATTGATTGGTAGATTACCGCGTGAATACAGTGAAACACGCACTTTGTTTTCGAACTCCAAAAAAAACTCTTGATCGTGCTTCA
Source organism: Hypsibius dujardini (assembly GCA_001579985.1). NCBI lineage: Eukaryota > Metazoa > Tardigrada > Eutardigrada > Parachela > Hypsibiidae > Hypsibius > Hypsibius dujardini. The sequence goes on along the minus strand of LRSR01009107.1, from coordinate 2,955 downwards.
TTCATTTTTCCCTTCGCGGAATTTGCATTATAAATCGCCATCCTATCTTCTTTTGGGTCTAACAGTCAAAGCTCCACGCCCCGAAAATCGGAGCCAACGCGGAGAGAAATGTCGCGCGAAGATAACGGAAAATTTTCCGCCAAGCGAAAACGATCTTCTTCCCCCGCACCGGCGTCTTCCTCCACCAGCCACAACCACAACAACGATCGCTCCCTCACGCATTCGGGTAAGTCCTCAGACCAGCCGATCTATACCACCCGTGCGCAGATCGGCAAGCCGGCGCCAGATTTCACGGACGTCCCCGCACTCGTCAATGGCGTCTTCAAGGAAATCAGCCTGAAATCCTATCTGGGTCGGTATTTGATCATCGTCTTCTACCCACAAGACTTCACCTACGTGTGCCCTACCGAGATCATCGCCTTCTCTGACCGACTGGCGGAGTTTCGGGACATCGACACTGATGTCATTGCTGTCTCGGTATGGACGCCTGACTTTTGCACGCTTCGGTTGCTTGATTGATTGATTGAATTTGCCACCACCAATTATCTATCACTTAAGGCTTCAGTTGATTGATGTGTTGTTGATTGATTGATGTGTTGTTGATTGATTAGTGCGGGACTTTTGTGTTGATTTAGTTGGCTGATTGTTGATTGGTTGGAAAGTCTGCAACCACTCAATTATTCGGTATCCATTTAGGTTGATTGATTGATTGATGTGTTTCTTGGTTGGTGAATTTTTCGTTTATTTTCATTGCTATTATCCTTTGATTGATTTGTTTTTTCGTTTTGCAGGTGGACTCGAAATATTCCCATCTGGCTTGGTACAACACCCCGCAGGAGAAGGGTGGTGTGGGGAATGTGAAGATTCCGCTGCTGTCGGATGCGACAAGACAGATCTCCAAGGATTACGGCGTGTACGATGAGGATCTTGGATTTGCCATTCGAGGACTCTTCATCGTCGATCCGAAGGGAATCTTGGTAAGGGCTTTCCTGGGTCGATTGATCGGTTGATTGATCGGTTGATTGATCGATTGATTGATTGATTTGATGAGTTGATCGATTGATTGATTTGATGGGTTGATTGATTGATTTGATGAGTTGATTGATTGATTTGATGGGTTAATGTGATTTGTTGTGCCTTTCCCTTTATCCAGAAACACGCGGTAATGAACGATGTGGGCGTCGGTCGCTCGGTGGACGAGACGAAACGCGTGCTGACTGCCCTGCAATATGTCAGCGAGTACGGCGATGTCTGTCCCGTCAATTGGCAGGAGGGCATGGCGACCATCAACCCCGATCCGGACGGCGCAAAGGAATACTTCAAGCTTCACGCCAAGCACTGACCAAGATCACTCTCTACGTGGACGAAGCGCGCAGCCAACTTTCAACCGTAAAATGTCGCTTTCAATTACTTTAACGCCGCAATCGGTCTGTTGCATCTTTCCGTCCTACAGAGAGGTGCTGGAAATATTTCCTTTTTTTCTTGCTTTCAATTCGAGACTCTTTTACGAAAACCCTGACCGGAGACTTTCCTTCTGATCCTCGGGAATTTTTTTGGGGGCCGACCAAAGAGACTGTATAAATCGATCAGCTGTTCCTATGTTCTACCGTTGATCGCTTGATTGATTAATTGCTTAATCGCTTTATTGATCGCTTGATTGATGCCGTTGATTGCTTGATTGATGCCGTTGATTGTTTGATTGATGCCGTTGATTGCTTGATTGATGCCGTTGATTGTTTGATTGATGCCGTTGATTGCTTGATTGATCGCTTGATTGATGCCTTTGATTGCTTGATTGATTGCTTGATTGCTCGATTGATTGCTTGATCGCTTGATTCGGAGGTTATTTGTTCAGACACACTTCCGGTGACGTCACACGACACCACCGCGTGCTGGGTGCTCCAAATTAAAGTCAATACGACGCGAACTATTCGCACTGTCGCTGTCTGAGTCGTGTCTCTTCTGTATACATTGAGTTCGACCCGAAAACCAGCAGATCCACTTTGAAAACGTCTTTATTAGACAGAAGCCAAAAATATTTATCAGTCATCGGGGGGTGAAACCACACAACCACCAGCTGACATGGACTATTCTTCGCCCGGGCTGTTTATCAGAGAGACACTTTTGCCAGCGACTTATGACATGTGCGTGCACTATTATTACCTCCAACACTACATCTGTCTGATAACTTTCCAACGGAAATGCTAGAATGCGAAAACAGCAGTTTAGTTAGATTAGGGATGTCGAGAAGCGCACTTTGTGACTTGCGATTATCTCCTTTCCCAGGCATCATCCATCCTGCGAGGTCGTTGCCGGTGGACGTTCCTTTTCCCGCTCGGAATTGCTCGGCACGTGATGCCTTCATCATCATCAGACGAGGACGGCAGACCATCTCGTGAACAGCCCAATTGACTTTGTTGGAAGGTTTTGATGCCAGCGAGGAAGGTTTTCCTTTGACGACGGAGCGGATAGAGGTAGAGAAAGGAAGATGGAAGGCGGCCAGGATCCGGGCGGTGCGATCCTCACTAGGACGCTCGGGCAGAACCCACTGGGCGGGTCGATATTCGAGGAGCAGAATATCCACGCGGACGACACGCAATGGACGGAGGACCACCAACGAATTCTGGAGCGGGAGAATTCCCACGGCAGTGTGGATGTGTTGGATGCGGAGGATTTGCCGACCTTCTATGCGGCCTTGAGGTTGTTGCCCATTGCCATCATGTTGCCGGCGGCTGGAGGAATCGGTGTTTCCATCCAGGCGGAGTTTCTGAAAATTCTGGTTAGTTTCGTATTCGTTCGTCATGCACCAAGTCCGCGGACAAGGGAAAAGATGGACACAGGCATTTAGAAAAGCAGATAGACGGCCGAATAGGCAGAGAGACAGGCAGACAGATAGGCAGACATACAGACAGGCAGGCAGGCAGGCAGACAGACAGACAGACAGACAGACAGACA
>LRSR01009104.1:0-12384 GCA_001579985.1 Hypsibius dujardini | reverse complement strand
GTTTCGCGGTAATATACTTTTCTTGCTGATCTTTCTCAGCGGGATGTCCGTATGGATGAATGTATGGATGGAGGAAGGGATCATTGAGATGTGGGATGTGTTTATGTTGCAAAGTGCGTGTGCGCAGGGAATTTAAAAATGCATATACACGCTTGGATGGGTAGGGAGAGGGAGGGGTTATGTGTTTTCGCAGTGTGGCTTAGTCCATCCAAGTGTGGAGCGAGGGGGAGATAATTTAGTTGTAAAACGTGAAGAGCACATTAGGAGATTTGGCGGCTCTGGGTGTTAATGTGTGAGTACATAGTCTATAGTCGTCGGACGCCTCGGTTTCACACCCTATTACGTCTGCCATTGCGTGATTGCGGGTGGGGGGAGCCAGAGGCGTAACGAACTTTTTGGGCGAGGCAGTTTTTCTTATTAATAAACATTAAAAATCGCCTCCTCCCGGCAGCGGCCTTAATTAATAGGGGGCGCACTCGCCCAAAAACATTACGGAATTTTCGGGGAGGGGGCAGTTTTTCTTAGGAATAAAAATTAAAAATGCCCCCCCCCCTCCCTTACGCTTCTGGGGGGAGCTAGCTGCCGGTTTGGTAGGAAGTATCAGTATGTGGAGAAATCTCTTTTTCGGTTCACCGTTCAAATCACTTTTAAATCGGCTCACTCATAGGTTTCTCTCTGACGGCAGATGCTTGCTTGCTTGATTCATAAGAACGCTATCGTGTACTAGGATATAGTATAAAAATCAAGTAAGCAAGCAAGCACCTGACTACCCATGAGTGAGCCGATTTAAAAGCAATTTGGATGGTGAGCCGAAATACAGATTTCTTCTCATACTGAATAATAATACATGCTTTTTTTAATGGGGAAAATTCTTTCGTTCTAGAAACAGAGCGTAAGATGTATTCATTAAACTTTGCTTTAACATTGCAAGGTGCAGTAACAGAAGATGGTGCTGACGTTGGGTATAATTTCATGGGAGTTCTTTCCAGGGATTAAACAAACCGAGCATTTCAGACGAGCTTACTGTCCACTGACTGCGTTAAGGCGCCATTCATTGTCTGGTTCATGATTGTATTCGCATGCTGTCTCATTTCAGGTCTCACGCTGATACTCTCAATTCCAGATGAAGAAAACAAAATAAAATGCATCCAAAAGATGTGAAAAATTTGTTGATTAGAAAATGTTTTGGAAAACTGAAAAAGACGGATTTTAAAACGATTGTCCGTCTTTCGAAAGACGGACGGTCAGCACGAAAGTGGACTGTTTTAGACATGTTCATCGACGGTTCAGTCGGATGATGGACGGCCAGTCAAGATAGCGTGTAAGAACCCTCCGGAAGTTGAGAGTGTCTCTCCGAATCGTGACGGTCAATTCTTTACAAGTTAGACGAGATAAAATCCAGCGGAGGACAGTCAGTGCAGAAGGTGGACCTTTCATTCGTATTGTCCGTTTGGTTGAACACACTATTTCCCGAAAGAATTGCTCGAGTTGCTGACTGTCCGTCCGACCGTCCGTCCGACCGTCCGACCGTTTCCCTCCCGACGATCCGTTCACCTTCTGACCTAACTGGAGAACTTTACGGAGTGAAAGTTTATCTTCTAGATGAACCACCCTTCTTCCGGACAAATCGTCAACCATCTGACCGACTGTTTATTTCTCGGGCGCGAACTGGTCCGCATTAATTATATTGCGGCTGACCGACCATCTACAGTTTGGAAAGTAGAAACCCTCCAACTTAAACAGAACTGACCGTCTGCCTTGCCGACCGTCTGTCCAACATTCGGCCAGATCTTCACCCAACCAGTATTGCACCATTCATCTTTTGCAATGACCGCCGCGGCGCCCACCTTTAGGACTGACCATCCGTCTTCCCGCAGAAGCACCGGCCTTCCTGACGAACTGTCGGCCTTCGGACTGATCGTCCGTTTGTTCATCCGTCCGTCCGTCTTCTTTTCGAACAGAAAACCGGGCCAGTAAAACTGCGTAGCACTAATTTATCAATTGGAGCTCGGATACATAAAGAATCATCCTTTAATTAGGAGTGACATATACGAAGACTATTTGTATGAGGTAAGGGCACTGGAATGGGCCACTTGACTTTCCCGTACCCTGGAATGGGCCACCGGGCGGCAGGGGGCGCTCTGTCGCAAAATTAATCAAAAACAGATAAGTCACTGCGTAGTCAACGACCTCTACAGTGGACTTTCTCCAATCGTCTAATGGAGCTTTTTATTTCTTTTTTTAAACATGTTCCCACAATTGTTTTTCATATCTGATACGCGTTCCACCGGATTATCGATTATTCTCTGTCGCTTAGAACCTTAGCGATAGCCAAAACTTGTGTGAAAGGTATGATTCCAGGGTGGCCCATTCCAGGGTACGGGAAAAACAAGTGGCCCATTCCAGTGCCCTTACCTCCTACTCTCAACGAGAAAACCTTCAAAGCGTGAATAACGTTCCTGCTTTTGGTTTCAATTTGCAGTGCAGTGTCAAAAACAAGACTCTAAAGGGTCAGGTAGAGGTAGTACGAGTATATCTAAATTAGCAGCCGAACCGACCGGCCAGCTCATCCACCCCACCTACACCTCACTCGATCTCAATCTTCAAGTATGAGCTCATAGAAGCAGACTGGCACTGCAACAAAGCACGTCACCGCTTCAAGCACTCAAACCTTTTCCCTCGCTGTATTTCTTCTCTCGTTAACGCCCGCTTCACTTTCCGGTCTGTGTCGTTTTATCGGTTTACATTGGCCCGATTTTATTTAATATCTTTAGGAAGCTGGTGTAAAGTGTACTAAAAATGGACGAACACGCCGTTGCCGTGCCGGAGAAGTCGCAGACGGAAAACGGTGGAGCAAAAACAGAACAACCCACACCTTCTACATCATCAACCTCCTCATCTAATAATATGGACATTTTATTACGGATGGGATTCCCGATGGATCGAGCGTAAGAGATTGCGCTATAATATTTCGTCTCAACTGCTTAGCCATTATTCTACGTGTAATTCGTTGCAGTGAGAAGGCACTGACATGTACGGGCGATGTCAGCGTGCCTGCTGCCATCGACTGGATCCTCTCCCACAAGGATGATCCCCTGCTCGACGTGCAAGACCAGCGGGAATACCTCGTTTACCTCTGCCCTTCCGGTCCGTTACTGGAGAAGATTGAGGAGTTTCTAAACAAGACAGTTGAGACGTCCGGCCGGAATGGGGCGCACCTCCACATGCCGCATATTACCATGTGCCACGCGTTCAAGGTAATTTTACGCGGCACACTTTGATTGATTGATATTTTGATGAATTAATTCTGCTGAGTTTCTACAGCAAAAGCACGAGATTTTTACACTCGTATTGACAGATTGATTGCTCGGTTGACCTGTTTGACGATCTGGTTCATGAGGAAATATTTTTGTCAATTTTCTACAGTAAAATTAAGCAGTTTTATATAGTGAATGAGTAATTGATTGATCGATTGACTCTTTTTGGTGGGTTTTAAACGGGGTTTCCTGCTATTTTTCACAGACAACGGCGTCCAATATCCCGGCAATGCTGAAAGCGTTGCAGAAAACTAACGCTTCCGTAGCTAATACTGTGGGGATATTACCGGATTTGTCTAAATTGGAACGGTACACATCGGAGAGTTTCATCGGCCTGTTTCTGGATAAAGCCGTAGACAAAGTGCTGAAGCAGTTGTCGGAGTCGTTAGTTGCAGCACTCCAGCCTTTCAGTGGTATGTACTACACAGTATACAGGCATTAAGGCTTTTAATTTGCAATTAGGTAGAATTAAGTTGCTTTATTTCTTTCCTCTATGCTTGTACTTTAGTGTTTCATCAGAAGTGAGTGAACAATTCAAGGCCCTTGTGTTAAAAATTGGTGAATGTTTGTAGAGAAATGGATCGTAGCTTCGCATGATAGTCAATTTGTGAAAAATAAGTGAGATGATCGCAAATCGCAATGAACTGGATCGATTGATAAAGTCGTTCTCATAAACAGACAGTGTGAGGATTTCTTCATTCCACATTTTTAGACAAGCCCATACCACACAACTCGGAAAAGGCCTTCCACCTCACCCTGGCCTACCATTTCGAGGCCAGCCAATTCGAAACCATTCACGCGCTTAGCAAACGGATTCCGTTGAAAACGGGTGCCGCCTGGAACATTCTGCTCTTGTCAAGAGACGCAAGATTTCATTCCCACGAGGTTGGTTGGCTCTTTGGGTGCATGTTGGCAAGACGCCCACGATTAATTGAGCCATATAGCAGTCAGTCAGTCAGACAAACAGACTCTCTGGTAGGTATTTAGACATAAAACAGCCAGCCAACCAGACAGCCAGATCATCAGACAGGTAGACAGGCACACAGACTAACAGGCAGGCAGGCAGGCAGGTCAGACTGACAGACAGACAGACAGACAGACAGACAGACAGACAGATAGACAGATAGTTAGCCAGACAGATAGACAGACAGCCATACAAGTAAAGCGACAGACAAACAGACAAATACCTAGTCATGTATTCCTTCTAATGTATATTAAGCGCTGTTACAGGTCTTCAAAATGGTTCATCCATGGAGCACCGCCATATCTCACCGGGACGACGAGATTCCCTTCATAAAAAACGATTACGTCTACGTCGCGCCCAAGCAGAACAGCGCCACATCCACTAACGCCCATCCTGCCGGCTGGGTGTCCGCCGTCAGTTGGTCCACTGGTTGTTCCGGCGTCGTACCCCTCACCGGCATCGAACGGACCTTCTCCTCCGATGCATGGATCCTTCACGCATGCATCCCGTACAGCACGCTTCGTCTTCAGACCGGGAGTCTTATCAGCGATCTCAACTGTTTCCCTTCTGCGCAGCGAGCGAGATGGGTGGAGAAGCTGCCGGCTCGGGAAGCGAAGCACCTCCACCCGGCGGAGGTGGAATCCAGGCGGTTGGATAAATACGGAGTGGATCAGGAGTTGAGGAAACAGAGTGCGACGGTTCAGAGGAAAAGTTCCACCGGGACGAAGAAAGGGACAACCAGCTCGAATAGTGCGGCAGCGGCGGCAGGGGCCACCGCGTTTGTGATGCGACACGGAGAGCGGATGGATTTTGTCTTTGGGGTGGATTGGATTCATAAGTGCTTCGACGGGGAAGGTGAGGGAGCCTCACAATTTACTTTGAAATATTTTTATGTAAAATTCTGTCAGTACAAGTTTTTTTTTAACTCACGGCGCTTAAATATTAAGTGGAAATAAGAGCTTGAAGTAGAGAAATGGCAAAAAAGTATCCATGGTTAATACTTGAATTACGTGAAGTCCTGGTGTAAGGATTAAGGATTCCTTTAATTTAAAGAATTGACGATTTCGTATAGACCTGACTTCCTCCAGCTTGATATTTTTTTTTCATTGCATATCGATAACTTTAAAATTTATTCGGCCGCGCGTAATTCCTGTAGTAGAATCTCGAGATAACGATGTGAAAAATTGAACAAAAAACTATGCAATTTAGCCGTTGATGTTTGCATATAGATTTGCATTTAATGTGAAGACAAATGACTTGCGGTTTACATTGTAAATAGATTAACACCATCTAGATTTGATAACACGTTAAATTCCCGTGGGGTAAGAAAGAAAAGTATCAGAAGAGCTGTGCTAGAATTCAACAGCGAAATTGCAAGAGAACTCCAGAGCTAATTCACGAAACTGATGAAGCATTAGTATGTACAAATTGTCAATATTTAACAAATCCGGCATCGCTCTAAACCCCTCCTTCATTCTTCCGTTTCTTTGGGTTTTTTTTCAGTTCCGGTTTTTAAAAGAAAGTTAAGATCAAGATCCCAACTTTGGTTATTAAGAATTTGTGGTCCACTCTTCGTAGAATCTTTTATTATTGCTAATACTTTTTTATCGTTACAGGCAACTTTACCCGGTTGGACTTGAACATGCCGAAGTCCGTTCCCAAGCGTCGCTCAGGTCCGGGTGCCTACGTCCGTGACCCTCCCCTCACATACATGGGAGTTTTTCAAGCTCAAACGACCGGCCGTGCCATGAAGGACCACGGAATCACATTCAGTCGGGTCTTCACCTCGCCTGCCCTTCGATCGATCCAGACAGCTGCCGGTGTTCTTGAAGGTACGAGTACAATTATGTTGTTTCATCGGATACGTAGTTCTTGTTATGGATTTTGAAGACTTTTGCTGCAACAACCTCTGTATCGTTTTGCAGCATTCAAGGACCCACCAAAACTGTGCATAGAACCGGGCCTGTACGAATGGTTGGGATGGGTGAGGGAAGCCCATCCGGACTGGTTGTCAACGGCAGAGCTCCAGGCAGCGGGGGTCTCGGTCGATTCGGAGTACCAACCCTGTTTTTCAGCTCATCAGCTGGACTTCAACGAAGATGTTGAAGGTTTCTACACAAGGAATGGATTAGTCGTTCGGAGGATCATGCAGAAGCATGGACACGAAGGTGGATTATACTTTCCTGACGTGTATCACCGAATTCTCTGCCTGTATATGTCTGCTTGTTTGTCTGTCTGTCTGTATGTCAGTCGGTCTCTATGGCTGAATGACTGTATGTCAGTCTGTGTGATTATCAATCTGCCTGCCTTTTTCTCTATCTTTTTACCTAGCTGTCTGTGTCCGCCTTCAAGCCAGACAGTGAAAGCTAAATCTTTTGCAGGTGGGAATTTCCTGTTTGTCGCTCATGCCTCCAGTCTGGACACGTGCACACGGCAACTGATTGGCGCGACACCACGCTCGCATATCGACATGACGCGGATAACACAACGTGTGCCGTATTGCGCTGTGGTAACTTGTTGTCCAGGTCCCGAGCAGACGTGGCAGTTGAAGAATCCACCATTCCCCGCTCTGACGCACGGGCAAAACATCAAGTTTAACGCGATCCAGACATTCATCACGCCTGAATCGACCTACGACAGAGATATGCAGGACGATCTCGAAAATTTGGCACGGCATTCTGCTAGAAGCAAGAGCAGCAGTCTTTCTGTGGCTCCGGTGAAGAAGTGATTTTAAGAATGGATATGATCCGCTTTATTTTTTAGTTCCACTTATTTAACTGTGATTCAGTTCCTGAACCTGATAAGTTTCTAATGTATTGTTCATGCTGTGCATACAAAAATTAAGAAGAATTTTAAACTTTTTGCCGTTCAATTCAATTCAACTCACTCTTTCCGGTGCTCTTTTTCAGTATTATTATTTAACAGCCTAAGAAAGCGTACAGGGAACTCACTTCACAAATTTCTATGGAAGAAAAAATACGGTGAAACTTTGTAATTACATAGGCAGGAGACTAGCCCGTCTGAAGAAACTAAGCCCAATATCAAAGCGACGCGGCGTGAACACCAGTTCGAATGTCGGAGGCTCCAAAACCGCATCGCCGATGCTCTGCTCCATCGTAGCAAGGGTGGTGCCCCTGGGCAAGCTGACTTGGAAGCGGTTCATCAGATTCGCGAAGAACAGGAAGATGACATCGGTCACGAATGCCTGGCCCGGGCATTGGCGTAAACCTGTAATGAAAATCAGTTTTGATTCATCCCATTTACTGGTCACTTTTCGATTGGGCATAGTAATTGCGGAGCAATTCAGAGATGGCGACAAAAAAAAAGATTAATTTCATCTAGTCCATTAAACTTTAGGCGGATAAAAAAAGGTTTTTCAGTTGAGATTTTAAGTAACTAAAACCCTTGGTTTAGTCGAAATTATTTGCTTACTTTGAGCTTCCAAACTCAAAGCTTTAGTGACTGAAACTGTGAGTTTATTTTTTTGAGAAATTGAAAAACTTAAAACTGCAAAACTAGTGGCTGAAGGTTTCAGCTCAGCATGAGGATAGTATTGTTCGTATATTATTATATCAATATATATTATTTTAAGTTTTGCCATCGCATCGCTACGGCATATTTACCTGTTGAGAAGGGAATGAAATATGGAGGGTTGAAAAGCTGACCGTTCGCATCGAAGAACCGCTCCGGGCGGAATTCGTTAGGGTTTTTCCAGTAGAGGGGATCGCGGTTGATGTTGTAGAGATTCGGTAAGACTGCCGTTCCTTGGGGAATACAGTACCCGAGCAACTCAACGTCTTCCGTGGTGCAGCGCGGTGCACCCAACGGCAAGACGCTCCCGAGCCGGTGAGTCTCTCGGCATATCGCTTCCACGAATGGCAAGGAACCTAAAAATGGGAAACTTTAGCAGGTCTCATTGGTTCAATCTTAGAATTTGCTAAGGTCTAACCTTTGTCACTAGTCTCAATCCATCGCCCGGTGCCAATGACCTTGTCCAGCTCCTGATATAACTTTTGCTGAGCTTCCGGTTGTTGGACCATGAAGTACAATGCCCATGCTAGTGTGGCTGTTGTGGGCATCGTGCCCGCTCCGAATAAGTTGTTTAGTTGGGCTATTAGTTCGGGTTCTAAAAGGAAGACATGCTCAAATTCATGTTTATATTTATGTCATGTTTGTCTGTCTGTCTGTCTGTCTGTCTGTCTGTCTGTCTACTTGTCTGTGTTTGTATCTGTCTGTCTGTGTGTCTGTCTGCTTGCCTGTTTTTCTGCCTGTCTGGTTTATATAGCTACCATCAAAATAGGTATCTTCTCCGTTCTCTTCCAGATCTTTAGCCCGCTGCCATTGGAAGGCCTCAATGTAATCTCGAGACCCATCAGCGTCCAACGACAGCTGATCATGGACCTCAATCTCCCGCCGGAACATTTTTCCCAACGTCGCAACGGTTGTCCTGTATTTGTTCACTATTGCCTTGTACTTTCCTGGTAGTAAGCGGAGCCATGGGAATATCTGTAGCGGTTCCACGCCCTTGACGACCATATGCGCCTGATCTAAAAAGCTGTTGATGGCATCGACGCGTCTATCGTTCGGGGCAGGATGGAAGCCCAGCATAACCATGCAAAGGATGTTGACGATAGCCGACCGGACCATCGGCAGAGCTTCCATGGGGCGGCCATAACCGCGTTCTAGTTTGTCGGAAAAGTACTGCACCTCGTCCAGGATGAGGGTTTGCGTGCGCATTTTACCGATACCGAGGTTGCGGAGAGCGGTCATGTTGAATTTCCGGATTGTCTGCCATTGATGACCGCTGGTCATTCCGATTCCTATCACATTACGCAACAGTCTTACATCATTTGTTTCGGAGTTTTTATTTATTTTTCATCGCAATATTGTAGTTTGAAAATCCAAAATTTTTGTCTAATCGTTACCTGTTGGTATACTTTCTTGATACTTTCTTGATACTTTCTCAGAATCAGACATACAATCTTATAGTTTTTAAAGCGATAAAATAGTGCAATTAAACATAATTATAGCCCACTTAAAAGTAGATTTAGACTTACCGGTAAGTCTAACAGTATCAAAAATTGGATTGCATTATTTTATAACTCAGTACCAAATATTTCAATTAAATTAAAAGTGAAACTCGTGTCAAGCGCTTGAGAATGGTTTCAGACAGGTTTTTGTTAATCTTTCCATCGACCTTCTTGTCCTTCCATAGTTATTTTTTATTTTACTCTTCGCTGATGTGATTCCGCGGCTAATGGACTGACCTCTTGCTTTTCCATCCTTCCGCCATCCATTGGTGACTCCGTTTATGAAGCCCGGTCGTCGACTGGCGAACGCAGCTGACTTATCCACGTAAGCTGCTTTAATGGCGTCAAAGTCGTTTAGAACTACCGTTAATCGGTTGCCCAAGTAGACGGTGAAGACGTTGCCGTAGATCTTGCCGAGTTCCTGAAACTTTAGGTGGGCGTTGTGAAGCAGAAAAGGCGCTGATCCGACAAACGGCAGACCTAGTAAAACAACGAGCCGAAAATGTGAACTTTTACTGAAATTGCTTATTTGATATGTTGCTCTAATAACAAAGTTTTTTGTTCGATTGAGAGCACAGAAAAAATTGCCATAGAACTTGCGTACTGAAATAATTAGTTGTGAGTATTAATAATATAATAGTTAATAGAAGATTACCATTTCCATCTCAATTTGGAGTATTACAATGGAGTATTATAATGCAATTTCAAATAAAATATCATCCGTATTTCTTATCAAATATTTAGTAACAAAAAGTATTTCCAGCATCCTTAGATCAATTTAGGCCTTACCTACTGGCCCGGGAGGAGCACCCTTCGGTCTGCGATTGTACCAAAAAAAGGTACGAACCGACAGGAGAATGAGAACCACAAAGGACAGCAGGACAGGGGAATTGAAGCTTTCCAGGGAAAGCATCGAAGTAAGGAGCGAAGGCTGGAAGCGAAAGTAAGGCATACTAAAGCAATTTCCTCTAGCAAAAAGTTGGTTTCATCTCAGTTATAATCTTAACTTATTTCAACAAGGGACGGCAAAACATTTTATGAAAACTACGAAGAAGTGAAGTTGGGTTTTCCTTAAACGAAACATTTTCAGCCAAACAAAAATGCTGAGAGATGGGGCAATTTCTTTCGGCGGGCTTGGAAATTGTTAGGTCGTTTGAGTTATCACAATTTATGATCCCGCACGAGATCATGATGTTAAAAGTGATGATAAGGAATATTGTTGGGCGCACCATTCGCAGCGATCTTAAGGATGTCGTTGTAAATCTGTTGCACGCTGCAGTATCTTCTCGCCTTTGGAGGGGACCACATGAGATTTTCGTTAGCTAACGTGCGAAGAGACATCAAAAGTATATTTTCTTGTGATAAGCTATTTTTGTGATAACGAATCAAATCCTTCTCCCTGTTTGTTGATACGAAAATTTAATGATCGCTTCTGCGAATATTTGTAGGTTTGTTGATGTGGTGAGACTTCGTAGCGATTTCTTGCGCTTCTTTGTGTCGTTTTTCCTGTGCGGTATTTGTGGCGGCAATGAAAGCGGCCAAAAATAGGATGCCGGAAAACAATAAAACAAAAGGCGGAGTGGGCTTAATTTTTGTTGTCGGATGTGGAGATAGTTGAGTCGTCGTCTAATGAACACGAGACTGTTAAAATTTTGTTAAAATTCCCATTCCCTGGAAAGCACTGTACGTTCCCAATCTCAAGGGTCGATTATACCCCTACCTCCGCCTATTCACATCAAGCTTGAGCGGATCGTTCAATTCCGTTCACTTGTCCCCGATTGGCTCGTTGGTTTTTGCCTGACATGCTATGCTACCTTGCTTGATTGAGGAGTGCATTGAAAATACGTTCATTAAGTTCGAAAAAAACATTTGTGGAGTCAGTTTTCGAAGTGGAAGAGGTTTTCAAGCTAGCTTGCTGTTGATTTGTTGATTTTGGTTTTAAAATTTTTAAGTCAGTGAAGTCTAAGTGAATCTGAATGAACAACCAAGCGAGCGACGGAACGTGTTTTCTTGCCGGACCTAAAATCGACCCATGAGATTGTTTTGGGAATTTTTTGGATATTCAAATTCAAATGCATGCAGATGAATTCAAATCATTCAGTCAAAAGTGACGACTCTCATTCTTTAAGGGAAAAAATGGAAAAAGTAGGCCGTACCGAGAATCGAACTCGGGTCACGAGATTCAGAGTCTCGTGTGCTAACCGCTACACCATACAGCCTTCACAAATCGGTAAGTAGAGCAATGTTTATGTATTGGGGTGTTTATGATGTGTCGAAAAGGAAAACTCGCCAGAATGTATCTGTCTGTTTATGATTTGTCTTGAAATATTTGGACAAGACTTAAAAAAAATTCCAAGAATTACTTTTAGAATACATTTGTTAAAATTTGGCCTATTTTGTTCGACCTTGATAGCTGTCGCAATTACTGACAATCGTCGCCTCCGAAGAGTTCGTTATGTTCTGGGCGAAAATCGAGCAGACTATACCGGAGACAAAGGTAAAACTCTACTGCACAGTCGCCCAACCGATGGCAACTCGTTTCACAAAAACCGGTTTCGTCCAATCGCGCCATTACTTCGTTTATAAAACAACCTCACAATAATAACATTTCCTTGTTACTACTGTGAAGCTTTAGTAAACTGCCAGAAGCGGGAACGTAATATCGATTCATAATTGGGGAAAATTTTTTTACTCCACCAAAAAGTCGGCGTACTAGCAAGAAGCTCGTGAGGAGCTCTCGTTTTCAATCCAAATTGGTTTCTCACAACAATAAGTTTGTTGTCAGTGATAACCAGGACCAGAAGAATTAGTTAAATTAACTACATACGTTACTCTTATACATTGCTAAGTGGCAAAAGCCAAAAGACCAGGGGAGGTACAAAAGTCATGAGAAAAAAATGTCAGCAACTCCTAGGAATGCACTCTAATAAAGCCGAAAAAACAGGCAATCTATAAAAGAGTGCACACTGCAGAGATTTTGAAAAGTTAGTTTCAAGGTGGAAAAGAAAACAATCAAACCGCATTGAGCCATAAAAAATAGTTTGGCGTGGAAAAAAATTCAACCAAAACAATT
>LRSR01009103.1:0-19533 GCA_001579985.1 Hypsibius dujardini | reverse complement strand
TTTCATGCCTGCAGACACTAAGAAAACATTTTTTGAAATCGAAGAAAAAAAAACCCAAACGAATAGCGGTGTCGGGAGTCATCATCTGGATGAATAAAAAAAGTGTTTGTCGAAATTATTTATTCAAATAGATCAAATTCCAAACAGATCCCGCAATAAGCCGTTTTGTCCGGTTAATAAAATTTGCACTTTCCTAGCAATTTTAGAAGGACAATTATTGGCTGGAAAAAACTAGAAAAGGGCACATCAAACAAATGAAAATCAAAAACTTTTCAAAGCCATCAGGCTGCAGATTTCCCCGTGATTTGAATGTTGAGATTCTCACGCTCTAGTCTAATTCGTTTACTTTTAATTTTAATTCCGAATCTTGTATATTGGTTACAAAACCTGGTGATGGGAATTATAGGTTTCCATAAAAAATGGTTTGGAAAAATGAGAAAATTTGGAACCTGGTGTAACATGTAAAAAAGAAATCTGTTTCAACTTGGCTGGATAAAGCTTCTGTAAATTTGTCCATGTCGGATATGACAGAGCCGCACTACGATCCGCACTACGATCCGCACTAAAAAAACTTATCACTCACAACAGGTGAACAATACACATTTCTTGCAGGCCGATCAGCGTAATGTGCTACACGACGTTCACACTCGTGGGCAATTAATTGACGACTCATTCAACTTGGCACGGTAAGTCTATACCGGACTATAACTATAATATAACTACATTATATTATATTATTATATTATTCTACTATGTTATGTAACTATATTACTGTTTACAGGGCTGACCAGCTGGGGACTGGCAATCAGTATGAGATTCCCCTCAGACTAATCAACATCTACTTGACCAAGGAGCAATCGTACGGACCTCTAGCCTCAGCAATGGACAATCTCCGTTACATCGACCAAATGCTTCGCGGCACCCCGGATTACCCTCAGTTTGCGGGATATATGCAGAATCTGGCGGGACAACTGTACAAGAAAAGCATGTGGGAAACCAATTGGAAGGACTCATGGACCACCGCCGACCAGGAGAGTGAGTCATCCTACGGAACACTCATGTTCAACACTCTCGTCATAGAAACGGCATGCTTTTACGGAGTGTCAGACTGTTTGACCGAGGCGGACACCCGGTTCGCTGCTTGGGTGGCTCGCGGGAAGGACCGCGCGTTCACGGCCGAGTGAGTGCGCATCTTCATCCAGCCTGTTTATGTAATTGTTGATGACGCCATTCATTTCTATATGCACAGTGAAAGGCCACCCAATGAAAATCTGATTCAAACGAAGAACCTCGTTTTGTGCTACGGCATGCGGGAAGGGAAGCCGTCGTACTGGAAGTTCATGAAGGAACTCCTAGTCGTGCCTGGTACCATTACCACCAGTAAGCTTAGTCTTCTTCGCGGGATGGCCTGTTCGCGGGATGAAAGTCAACTCCACGAGTACGTACCTTACCTATAAGACCAGTTGTAAATTTTAATTTAGTTTAATAAAAACATTTGAATGCTCTCATTGAAAGGGTGTTGATGGCTGCCATTGATCCAGACATCGTCCGATCCCAGGACGAAAATGCCGTTTTTGGCTATCTTAACAAGTTTAACGAAGCTCACGTGATGACATGGGAGTTCGTCCAACGCGAGTGGTCCAACCCCCTACTGACCAATAGGTATGCATCCTATTTGGTCCAATTTCTTCTTGTCGTTTCGCTTTTTTTATCTTCTTCAACATTTTACAGGGCAAACGTAGTTGCCACTTTCGGCAGTAGCCTGAAAACGAAGTGGCGCATTGATCAGGTACGATACATGCATCTTGATACTACGGCCTTAAACAAATGTTCTCGGCTTGAGGGCGATTAATTCAGATGCAAATTTAAACGGGGACTTGAGAAGTTTCGAAGTGTTGAGAATTTTTCCAAATAAAAAAGGGTATGGGAACTGTCATGCTAACTCCCTTGTCTGTCATTTTTTTAGCTGAAAGCACTTTTTGAACGGGCTAAAGGCGGGAAGGACGCCAAGGACATCCCCGAGGGCGCCACATTCGTACGGGCGATTGAACGCGCCGAGATCAATCGGCTGTGGGTGGAGAAACACGGAGGAAACATTGCCGCTCTTGTGTCGCAATTGACGCCTGGAACTGACATTCCCCCCACGGCATAGAAACGCTATCGCTGTAATATTTCGATCCAAGATGAAACGTAACCATCACTTTACAAAATGTGCCTTTTGGCTGCTTAAATACATGTACAGTACTGGAAACTTTTCGTTTTGCTCACGTCAGAGTACTCGCACTGTTTGCCGCGCCACTGTTTGTGAATACAAACATACCAGTAGTGAATAGCAAATGCACAAAGGAATGACCGATTGCCGCTGAAAGGGTGCCCTTTTTGAGACAATTAAGTATGAATTTATAATTAATTTAATTTTTTAATCATGGGAGCCGATCCTGATCGCATACCATCAGACCAGTTTTTGCAGCACCAAAGCCACATACAAGTTCACAACACCAAAAAACCGTGTTATTTCTGTCCGACAATGGCGGTACAGTTTAACTGAATTTCTGCTGCATTTTATCCACACTTTGACATCCCAGTACACGCCATTTACTAAACATAACGACGTGACTTCTGAGATGTGAAATTTTGTCAACGGGATGACAGAAACTGTGAATGAAAAGTTCCCTGTTCGCTCGATGCGCGTGCAATTCGTCAAAAGTCTTTGAGCAGGTGATGAAAAAGCAGCTAATTTCCCATCTCAACAATGACAACCTGCTGTCGGACCACCCGTCGGGGTTTTGTGAGATTTTTTCTCGTGTGAAACTGCTTTGTTAAAAATCACGGAAGAGTGGAAAAATAATCATGACGATAAAACTATTCACAGCGTTTGCCCTTCTTGACTTAAAGAAGGCATCTGACAGTGATTCGCATCACCTGTTGTTGCGACGGCTCGAAACTATGGTACGAATGCAGTACAGGGTACCCGTTATGTTAAACTCATCAAACATATAGGCTTTTAACATGGGTACCCTACTCTGTTTATTCCCGAAACTATTGGGGCGCGAGATCGGATTCTAAACCTGTTCGAATTGTACCTGACGGCTTGCCATCAAAAAGTCTGCACATCGGCAAGCCAATCAACCAATCAACCCATTCAATCTGGGGTTCCGCCAGGGTTAGTTCTAGGGCCCGTGTTTTTTTGTGTTTTTGTTAACAGTATTTTCCATGCCCTGGATAGTCTCTGAATGTCGAATGGAATGCTTGGCTGATGACACAAAAATCTATGCTGCTGACAAGACAAGAGAAGAAGCAGTCACGAAGCTGAATACAGCCCTTCAAGTCGCCGCCACTAGGTTTGAAGACAACTTGCTGCCGCTAAACGAGAAGGTGCGCAAATTAATGCTGATTGCATCACAGAAAAGTCGCAGTACAACCAACAATACCAATGGAGTGAATGATGTCATTCTGAACGGATGCCGGCTGGAAGAAATGGATGCAATCACGTACCTTAGTATTATTGTTGACTACTATCTCATCTGATCCGCTCACATTGCTAAAGTGGAGAAGATGACGACTGGAGTAGCCATAATCAATTGAGCCAAGAACGGTCTGTCGATGACACAACGCGTGTTCCTCTACTAACGCCTTCGTCGGTTCTCATTACCGATACTGCTCCACCGTCTAAACCACCGCCACCCAACAGAACCGAGAACACATCCAGTGCTTCCAACGAAAACTCCTCCGTGCCTTCATCAATTATAAGAGGCACTTCAATTCTGAGCTCTTTGAGGAACTATTTTGGATGTGGATAACGTTTATTGTTGCTTAATCAGAATTCTTTATCACTCATCCCTGTTACAGATCTATATTCTTGTGTTTTCTACAGTAATTGAAACAATTTAATTTGCCGCCTCATGCCGCGCCGCTCAAAAATTTCCGACAGTGCTGCTGCTTGTCGCGTAAAATTTAGTTTTGTAAATTCCGTCTCATGCCGCGCCGCGTAAAATATGAGACTATTTTCCTGCTGCCGTGTCTGAAAAGTCACGCGGTGCTAAGCTTTAGCATAGATTAAAACCAATAATATACATCACTGCTTAAATTTTTGGTTCCTTTGTTTTGGGCGATCAGCCCAACCAATGTAGCGTAGGTGCAGCTAAACATCAGTGCACAATGATCCTGCGTTGCGAGTATTGTAATAGAGAGTAGACGCAACTTCAGAAGTCGGAGGTAGGAAGTTGCGAGTCAGACTGAACTGCTTGAACAGCAAGTCCCACTTCCGACCTGTTAATATTCACCAAATGACGTTAAGGCGCCTTAATCGCACCTAGTGGCAATCACTTTTACTGAAAACTACTTTAGTTTTTTTTTATTGAGGAACGACTTTATCCTTTGCCTCCCATAGTGATTATATTAGGCAAATCTTATTTAGATGCTTGAAAAATTTTCTCTGTGCGAAAAAGAACAAAATGCGGCTGATTTGCCCCCAAAACTGAAAGGTTTTTCTAAAATATTACAACTTTAGACCACGATCCCGGTATTTGCAAGTCTTTTGTAGCCATTTTACATGTTCCACCTCAATATTTGCGAGAAACAGGATTTCATAATTTTTGGATGCTTATTAACAAATACATTTCTGTCAAAAAATCGTGCGGCATCAGAAAAGAAGCAATTTTCAAACAGGAAGAAATCACTCTGTTCATTCCATTTTTGATTGATTGATTGAACATTACTACTGAATGAGTTGTAAAAATTTGGGTATGTCCTTGTTTGGGAGTGTTAGAAAATCTTTCAATTTAATAATGTGTACAAACATTCAACGACTTAACACTTCTCACTTGTGTGAGCCTCCTATGAAGTTCGCGACGCGTGGCAAGTCGGAAATTCTCTTTTATTTCCACTTCCCACCTCGTACTTCCCACGTGAAAACATAGTTGCGCCTGCTCTTTAAACATATACGCAAACTTGACGTCAAAGGTGATGAGGGTCTTTATATCAGCGTTTTTACATTGTAATTGGAAAGCTGAATGAAGGTCCGCTGCTGTTATAGGGTAAATGGCAAACTTGGCCTTTCAACCATGACCGACAACAGGACAGGCGGACAAAAACGGGCGGACGAACGATGGTTGGACGGACGGACGGACGGACGGACGGACGGACGGACGGACGGACAGGCAACGGAGGAACAGAACGGAAAGACAGACAACAGACGGACAAACAGACAGCACGGGAAGGGTGATATAGTCGGGGTGAAGAGGTGAAATTGGGGTGAAAATGGGGTGAAGGGGTGAAGGGGTGAAATAGTCGGGGTGATGTTGGAACCCACATACTACAAGGGAGGGGTAATTTTTTGTTACTTTTTGATGCGCATACCGGTGTATAGTCACAATGAAACCCTTGTTGATTTTATTTGTTAGCTTGCCCTTCGGCCACCGCGCGGAACAACGCCTTACCCGCTTCACCCGCCGTACCAGGCAGCAAATTCGGCACGGCATCTGCTTTAGTCCCTCCTTTCTGCTCTTTCGGAAAATTAAAAGATAAAACCATCGTAAATCTGGACGATGTGTATAGACGAAGAGGCGAGTCATATGCAACAAATAAAAACAATCCGAACAGGAGACGCAAACAAAGGCGCCTCTCTGCCCGTCAGGCGGACGAAAATGAGCACGCTAAATGGACTAAGGTTATCGCGGATGTCCAATCTATATGCCACGAGGGTACCCTTACCCGGCGATTTACGTGGGGTACACGGCAGTTCATTTCGATAGCCCCGGATGTCTGAACCTGCTACGAAACGTCGTTCCGGGTCCGCGTACTCTCCTATCCAGCAGTGCAACGCATGTCCATAAACAATACACTAACTAGTATCGTACATGTGTACATCGAACTTCACAAACGCGCGAACGAATCCCTTGCTCTGTGTGCTCAAGGCCGCCCCAAATTGTCCCGTTACGTAGCCCTTCTCATCAGCACCTGATTTGACGAGCTGTCAGCGTGTAGGGGACACCTGTCCAAGTGCGGTCGTAAACTGTGCACCCACGTTCAATATAAATAGCGCAAAAAGCACACACATAAAACACCAGGACAATACAGTAAACTTCCGCATCTTATCATCCAACGGGAATGACGGATCGGATGAAAAGACCGAATATTGACAGTCCCCACTTCTGCCCCCGCGTAGTCCATCTGTTCATATTTTCACATTCTAACTTGAGGCAGTTTCAGTAGTGACAGGCGCGGGAGAGAACGTGCAGCTTTAGTATGACTCGTGAGAGCTTTGTCGTGGAACACGATTCGAGTGTAAAGGAAACGATCGCAACGACGCCAGTGGGATCTTCGGTCAAGGACAAGGGCAAGGGTAGGAAGATGAAGTCCTCGGTGAAGGCCCATCTCCCGCTCATCATCCTCGGGGTAGTCTTCATCGGCGTGCTGATCGGTTTGATCGTCGTCGGGGTGCTGTTGGGCCAGGAGAGGAAGAAAGTCGAAGACCTGCAGAACACGGTGAACGGCCATGCTGCGGTGAATGCCACGACTCAAAGCCCTGGCGGAGGAACGGGACCGGGTGGGACCTCGGTAACCGGAACCGCAATTCCTGGGGTCACCGGTCCGACCTCGACCCCACTCAAACCAGGATCGCTTCGGCTTCCCAGAATCAACTTGAACGGTGTGCTCACCAACCAAATCGACCCCATCAACTACGAGCTCTTTCTCAAGATCCATTTGCCGTATGACGCGAACGACACCATCCCGGAACCGTTGACGACCCGCGGCAACACTGTGGCCATTACGCTGAAAACTCCGGATAGCAACCTGAAAAGCATCACACTCCACGTGCGGCACGAGGTCCCAGCCGACTCAAAGACCGGCCATATTCTCCGTTTCGCCAAGGACAAAGTGACTGTGACTAAAAAGGCCGAACGGACCGCAGTGGTCGTGGACTCGCTGGAGTACCTCACGTCAGACTTGGTCGTGATCAACCTTGCCTCAACTTTGGTTGTGAATGCGGAATACGTTCTGAAGATCGAATTCGACGGCTTCATAGCACAGGACAATCAGGGTCTCTATCTGAGTCAGTACATGAAAGACGGACATTTAAGGTATACCAAAAAATTCATTAGGGTCATTTTATTGTTCGTCGATTTCCTCACGTGATATGTTGCTGTCATTGTGAGTTACGTATCTTCATGCAGGAATCTCATCGTGAGCCAATTTCAAGCGTTCAAAGCTCGTCGCGCCTTCCCGTGTTTTGACGAGCCCGGCTATCGGAGCACGTTCACCACGACCCTGCAGTATCCCAAGCGTTTTGGCATGACACGCACGAACGAAGACGTCGATCCCCGTTCACCCTCTAGTGAAGTGAACGCAAACGGCCTTTTGTGGACCAAAACCGTTTACAAAACGTCCGCCCGCATGCCGGTATACCTCAACGCCTTCTTGGTCAGTGACGCGAATGATTTCAAGTTTCACGAACCGATTGTGATGGCTCAGAACTACAGCACATCATTCCCGGCCTTTCGAGTGAGTTCCCGATAATCCATTCGAGGAAAACGCGGCGGGTTGAATCGGTCGGGTGGCGGAAGGCGCCACAAGTATAAATTGTAAACTACACTCATACAGCTTCACACACACCGTTGGTTACAATTTACACTTGTAGCGCCCTCTGCCACCCGACCGATTTGACCCATGTAGCGATTCAACCCGCCGCGTTTGCCTGGTATCAATCAAACCGCGACGCGCGCGAACATTGATTAATTCTGAACTTTCAGGTCAACACCATCGGAAATGCTGAGCTTGTTGCCGGACCGAACAACCGGAGAGACGGACGGTTTGCCGCGGAGCAAGGCCGAGATATGATCCAAGCGCTGACGCAATGGTTTGAACAGCCCTACACTATCAGCAAGCTCGGTAATGCTTTAATCCCGAGATCAATCCAAATTGATGGTCGTGTATAAGGGTTACGGCAATCGGCAATTCTGATTCTTCAGACCAAGCTGGAGTACCGGACTTCAGTGCCGGTGCAATGGAAAACTGGGGCTTGGTAATGTACCGCGAGGCCAGTCTGCTCTACCAACCGCAAGTCTCGACGGCCGACCAGAAGCGCGGCATCGCCGCCATCATCGGCCAAGAACTGGCTCACATGATCTTCGGCAATTTGCTGACGTGCCAGTGGTGGTCCGATACTTGGCTCAATGAAGGCTTCGCGCGCTTTATGCAGTACGAGCTGATGTATCGCACCAAGCCACGCTGGAACTTGGTATGTGCTTTCAGGCGAAAAAATGGGCGGCGAAACATAAACCAGATTTCTCGTACACACGTGGGAAAAACCTTGTTCTAACCAAGTTAAGCCACTACACTCGTTTGTTGCATGGCTGTTGTACACAGCTCCCAACTAAAGTGCTTAATTCAATCAGCGCAAGGTTTTTGCCACGTGTGTACGAGGAATCTGATCTATGTCTCGCAGCCCGTTTTCTGGCCTATTCCTGTCAGTTCTACTTTATTCAGTCAGACCAGATATTGAAATATATTTTCGAAATGGTGGACCATTTCAGATTGAAGTTACAGTAGAATCGATTGGGATCCGCTAAATATTCTTTCACGGCTGCGAGAAAGAGTTCGGGACCTACATGTATTGTACAGTATTATTTGAAACGTTGGGCTAGCAATTCCACTTTCTTCGAAGGATGCATATAGCTTCGCCCCTTGATCTTCAAAAAATATTACTTGACTTGAAATTTAATTTTGGATGGAATGGATCTGAAAATATATTTAATTCAATACACGTGCAGTGTATATAATATATATGGCCGGAACTAGGACAGGAAATTAGGTGTTCAGAAAAACAGAATACAACACTTCTTCTGTAGCCAAGACTAATACGTAAAGAATAGTCCTCTTAATTGCTAAGCATGCATGCACATGTAATGTATTTATAAATGTCGAAACGTTAATTTTCGATTTAGAAACCGATGTTCACCTACTGGGTGGTCCGAGAAGCTATGTCGCAGGATGCCTTCACTACCACACACGCCCTCTCCGATCCGAGCGTGGAGACAATAGCTGACATTGAGAGGATGTTTAGTACCATCACTTATGCAAAGGTATACAATATAGTATAATATATACCAGACATGCTCAGTGTGATCGTTTATTTAGGCGAGCCACACAGACATCATTTACTAGAGCGGTTGATCGTTTCAGGGTGCCTCGATCTTGCACATGATCAAGGGTCTCATGCAGGAGACTCCCTTTTTCAATGCCCTAAAACAGTATGTCAAAGTGAATGCTGACATCCCCACCCGGCCGGAGCTACTTATGACCGAACTGGACAAAGTATACAACAGCGCTTCGGATAAACTGTCTGAACGTCTGAGCAAGTGGATCTATCAGAAAGGGTACCCGGTGGTGACAGTGAGCCGGAACTACGACTCGACCAATCCAAATGACATTTCCTACACGCAGAAGCGCTTCCTTCTGCCGGTCGCGCCGGGATCATCCGCGCCGGTTCTCAACGAGACCGACACGTGGGATGTTCCTCTGACACTGATCAGCGGAGCCATTAAAGACGACTTGCAGGCTGCTCTTCAAGCGGCAAACCTGCCATGCTGGGTTTCGTCTGCATCTGGTGAGTTCAATTCTGTATACTGAGTTGGGAAAGAACGGAGATTCGACCTTCCGATCGGAGTGGGTTTTTGTTTACAAATACCTGTCGATATATCACAATTTTACATTTGAGTCTCGGGGTCAAAATCACATCCGCGGTTTCAGAAAACAAATAAGGAAAAATAATTCCCGCACCAATTTGTGTTATGGCTCGGAGCTTGATTCATTCATTCATTAGCAACGTTTCCGAAGTTTCAATTCGTTTTTATCCCAACCAGTAAAAACGTCGATACTTTTCCATTTCAAATTTGATTTGCAATCGATTGACATTGACATTAGCAGAATCTTTTTTAGTTGTCAGGGGGCGGAGTTATGGGTTAGTTTCAGTCTAGGCTTCCGAGTGACGTTGCAGAAATTATGATCCCTAGCACCGCCCCCTGGCGTCCAAACAAGATTCTGTTAATGTCGATCGATTCCAAATCGAATTTAGAATGGAAGGTTGTCAAAGTTATTGAAATCAAACGTTTTCTAAAAAAAGTTTTACAGTGGTCAGGATAAAAAAATGAAACTTCGGAAACATTGCTAATCAATCAATCAATCAATCAAGCCCCATGCCGTAGCACAAAGTGGTGCAGGATTTTTTTCTTTATTTTTTCCTGAAATCGCAAATGTGATTTTCAGTCTGAGATTCCAATGTTAAATCATGATGTATGAACAGGTATTTGTGAAAAAAAATCCACTCCGTTTGGGAGGGAAAATCTCCCTTCTTTCCCAAGTGAGACAAGATGCTCAATTTCCATTTTTGGGACATGTAAAGTAGTAATACGAATCAACCATGTCAAATGTTCTTTTCTGTTCCACAGAAAAGCTTCCCGATCGTTGTCTCACTATTTTCACCGAAAAACCAACCGTGGTCGCCGGCACCGATCAGACATACAACTTCATCATAGCCAATGTCCAGCAGTTTGGATTCTATCGCGTGAACTATGACATCAGTAACTGGAACAGGATCATCAGGGCATTAGGAGCGTACACTTCAGGGGTAATTACGGTCAACGTTGTTGCAGTGAATACCGCCGTACTCACTGTCTGCATCAATGGAGTCAATCAATCGCACAGCGCAATTTACTGATCCATTCTTGCATTTGTGAGATTATGTGCTGGTACACGACAAAAGTACTAGTACATTTACACTACACTAGTACACTAGTACACTGCACTACACTAGTACACTACCACTAGTAGTACAGAAGTACAGAAGTACAGAAGTACAGATGTACAGAAGTACATCTGTGGAGGAATTACTTCTCCAGCCCACACCCAAACCCATGGGCCCACACATCTTAAGTCTATGAGTGGGCACGCTGGAATGGGCGTTGACTTTGTGGCCATTGCAATTTTGTTCGATAAAAGATCGCTTAGGACTGGTTTTTGTAACACCTGCTCATATTACGTACATATGTCCATGTCGGATATGACAGAGCCGCACTACGATCCGCACTAAAAAACTTATCACTCACAACAGGTGAAGAATACACATTTCTTGCAGGCCGATCAGCGTAATGTGCTACACGACGTTCACACTCGTGGGCAATTAATTGACGACTCATTCAACTTGGCACGGTAAGCGTATACAGTTTTATAACTATAATGTAACTACATTATATTATATTATTATAATATTCTACTATGCTATGTAACTATATTACTGTTTACAGGGCTGACCAGCTGGGGACTGGCAATCAGTATGAGATTCCCCTCAGACTAATCAACATCTACTTGACCAAGGAGCAATCGTACGGACCTCTAGCCTCGGCAATGGACAATCTCCGTTACATCGACCAAATGCTTCGCGGTACCCCGGATTACCCTCAGTTTGCGGGATATATGCAGAATCTGGCGGGACAACTGTACAAGAAAAGCATGTGGGAAACCAATTGGAAGGACTCATGGACCACCGCCGACCAGGAGAGTGAGTCATCCTACGGAGCACTCATGTTCAACACTCTCGTCATAGAAACGGCATGCTTTTACGGAGTGTCAGACTGCTTGACCGAGGCGGACACCCGGTTCGCTGCTTGGGTGGCTCGCGGGAAGGACCGCGCGTTCACGGCCGAGTAAGTGGGCATCTTCATCCAGCCTGTTTATGTAATTGTTGATGACGCCATTCATTTCTATATGCACAGTGAAAGGCCATCCAATGAAAATCTGATTCAAACGAAGAACCTCGTTTTGTGCTACGGCATGCGGGAAGGGAAGCCGTCGTACTGGAAGTTCATGAAGGAACTCCTAGTCGTGCCCGGTACCATTACCACCAGCAAGCTTAGTCTTCTTCGCGGGATGGCCTGTTCGCGGGATGAAAGTCAACTCCACGAGTACGTACCTTACCTTTAAGACCAGTTGTAGATTTTAATTTAATTTAATAAAAACATTTGAATGCTCTCATTGAAAGGGTGTTGATGGCTGCCATTGATCCAGACATCGTCCGATCCCAGGACGAAAATGCCGTTTTTGGCTATCTTAACAAGTTTAACGAAGCTCACGTGATGACGTGGGAGTTCGTCCAACGCGAGTGGTCCAACCCCCTACTGACCAATAGGTATGCATCATATTTGGTCCAATTTCTTCTTGTCATTTCGCTTTTTTTATCTTCTTCAACATTTTACAGGGCAAACGTAGTTTCCACTTTCGGCAGTAGCCTGAAAACGAAGTGGCGCATTGATCAGGTACGATATATGCATCTTGATACTACGGCCTTAAAAAGGTTGTTCTCGGCTTGATGGCGATTAATTCAGATGCAAATTTAAGCGGGGACTTTAGAACTTTCGAAGTGTTGAGAATTTTTCTAAATAAAAAAGGGTACGGGAACTGTCATGCTAACTCCCTTGTCTGTCATTTTTTTTAGCTGAAAGCACTTTTTGAACGGGCTAAAGGCGGGAAGGACGCCAAGGACATCCCCGAGGGCGCCACATTCGTACGGGCGATTGAACGCGCCGAGATCAATCGGCTGTGGGTGGAGAAACACGGAGGAAACATTGCCGCTCTTGTGTCGCAATTGACGCCTGGAACTGACATTCCCCCCACGGCATAGAAACGCTATCGCTGTAATATTTCGATCCAAGATGAAACGTAACCATCACTTTACAAAATGTGCCTTTTGGCTGCTTAAATACATGTACAGTACTGGAAACTTTTCGTTTTGCTCACGTCAGAGTACTCGCACTGTTTGCCGCGCCACTGTTTGTGAATACAAACATACCAGTAGTGAATAGCAAATGCACAAAGGAATGACCGATTGCCGCTGAAAGGGTGCCCTTTTTGAGACAATTAAGTATGAATTTATAATTAATTTAATTTTTTAATCATGGGAGCCGATCCTGATCGCATACCATCAGACCAGTTTTTGCAGCACCAAAGCCACATACAAGTTCACAACACCAAAACACCGTGTTATTTCTGTCCGACAATGGCGGTACAGTTTAACTGAATTTCTGCTGCATTTTATCCACACTTTGACATCCCAGTACACGCCATTTACTAAACATAACGACGTGACTTCTGAGATGTGAAATTTTGTCAACGGGATGACAGAAACTGTGAATGAAAAGTTCCCTGTTCGCTCGATGCGCGTGCAATTCGTCAAAAGTCTTTGAGCAGGTGATGAAAAAGCAGCTAATTTCCCATCTCAACAATGACAACCTGCTGTCGGACCACCCGTCGGGGTTTTGTGAGATTTTTTCTCGTGTGAAACTGCTTTGTTAAAAATCACGGAAGAGTGGAAAAATAATCATGACGATAAAACTATTCACAGCGTTTGCCCTTCTTGACTTAAAGAAGGCATCTGACAGTGATTCGCATCACCTGTTGTTGCGACGGCTCGAAACTATGGTACGAATGCAGTACAGGGTACCCGTTATGTTAAACTCATCAAACATATAGGCTTTTAACATGGGTACCCTACTCTGTTTATTCCCGAAACTATTGGGGCGCGAGATCGGATTCTAAACCTGTTCGAATTGTACCTGACGGCTTGCCATCAAAAAGTCTGCACATCGGCAAGCCAATCAACCAATCAACCCATTCAATCTGGGGTTCCGCCAGGGTTAGTTCTAGGGCCCGTGTTTTTTTGTGTTTTTGTTAACAGTATTTTCCATGCCCTGGATAGTCTCTGAATGTCGAGTGGAATGCTTGGCTGATGACACAAAAATCTATGCTGCTGACAAGACAAGAGAAGAAGCAGTCACGAAGCTGAATACAGCCCTTCAAGTCGCCGCCACTAGGTTTGAAGACAACTTGCTGCCGCTAAACGAGAAGGTGCGCAAATTAATGCTGATTGCATCACAGAAAAGTCGCAGTACAACCAACAATACCAATGGAGTGAATGATGTCATTCTGAACGGATGCCGGCTGGAAGAAATGGATGCAATCACGTACCTTAGTATTATTGTTGACTACTATCTCATCTGATCCGCTCACATTGCTAAAGTGGAGAAGATGACGACTGGAGTAGCCATAATCAATTGAGCCCAGAACGGCCTGTCGATGACACAACGCGTGTTCCTCTACTAACGCCTTCGTCGGTTCTCATTACCGATACTGCTCCACCGTCTAAACCACCGCCACCCAACAGAACCGAGAACACATCCAGTGCTTCCAACGAAAACTCCTCCGTGCCTTCATCAATTATAAGAGGCACTTCAATTCTGAGCTCTTTGAGGAACTATTTTGGATGTGGATAACGTTTATTGTTGCTTAATCAGAATTCTTTATCACTCATCCCTGTTACAGATCTATATTCTTGTGTTTTCTACAGTAATTGAAACAATTTAATTTGCCGCCTCATGCCGCGCCGCTCAAAAATTTCCGACAGTGCTGCTGCTTGTCGCGTAAAATTTAGTTTTGTAAATTCCGTCTCATGCCGCGCCGCGTAAAATATGAGACTATTTTCCTGCTGCCGTGTCTGAAAAGTCACGCGGTGCTAAGCTTTAGCATAGATTAAAACCAATAATATACATCACTGCTTAAATTTTTGGTTCCTTTGTTTTGGGCGATCAGCCCAACCAATGTAGCGTAGGTGCAGCTAAACATCAGTGCACAATGATCCTGCGTTGCGAGTATTGTAATAGAGAGTAGACGCAACTTCAGAAGTCGGAGGTAGGAAGTTGCGAGTCAGACTGAACTGCTTGAACAGCAAGTCCCACTTCCGACCTGTTAATATTCACCAAATGACGTTAAGGCGCCTTAATCGCACCTAGTGGCAATCACTTTTACTGAAAACTACTTTAGTTTTTTTTTATTGAGGAACGACTTTATCCTTTGCCTCCCATAGTGATTATATTAGGCAAATCTTATTTAGATGCTTGAAAAATTTTCTCTGTGCGAAAAAGAACAAAATGCGGCTGATTTGCCCCCAAAACTGAAAGGTTTTTCTAAAATATTACAACTTTAGACCACGATCCCGGTATTTGCAAGTCTTTTGTAGCCATTTTACATGTTCCACCTCAATATTTGCGAGGAACAGGATTTCATAATTTTTCGATGCTTATTAACAAATACATTTCTGTCAAATAATTGTGCGGCATCAGAAAAGAAGCAATTTTCAAACAGGAAGAAATCACTCTGTTCATTCCATTTTTGATTGATTGATTGAACATTACTACTGAATGAGTTGTAAAAACTTGGGTATGTCCTTGTTTGGGAGTGTTAGAAAATCTTTCAATTTAATAATGTGTACAAACATTCAACGACTTAACACTTCTCACTTGTGTGAGCCTCCTATGAAGTTCGCGACGCGTGGCAAGTCGGAAATTCTCTTTTATTTCCACTTCCCACCTCGTACTTCCCACGTGAAAACATAGTTGCGCCTGCTCTTTAAACATATACGCAAACTTGACGTCAAAGGTGATGAGGGTCTTTATATCAGCGTTTTTACATTGTAATTGGAAAGCTGAATGAAGGTCCGCTGCTGTTATAGGGTAAATGGCAAACTTGGCCTTTCAACCATGACCGACAACAGGACAGGCGGACAAAAACGGGCGGACGAACGATGGTTGGACGGACGGACGGACGGACGGACGGACGGACGGACGGACAGGCAACGGAGGAACAGAACGGAAAGACAGACAACAGACGGACAAACAGACAGCACGGGAAGGGTGATATAGTCGGGGTGAAGAGGTGAAATTGGGGTGAAAATGGGGTGAAGGGGTGAAGGGGTGAAATAGTCGGGGTGATGTTGGAACCCACATACTACAAGGGAGGGGTAATTTTTTGTTACTTTTTGATGCGCATACCGGTGTATAGTCACAATGAAACCCTTGTTGATTTTATTTGTTAGCTTGCCCTTCGGCCACCGCGCGGAACAACGCCTTACCCGCTTCACCCGCCGTACCAGGCAGCAAATTCGGCACGGCATCTGCTTTAGTCCCTCCTTTCTGCTCTTTCGGAAAATTAAAAGATAAAACCATCGTAAATCTGGACGATGTGTATAGACGAAGAGGCGAGTCATATGCAACAAATAAAAACAATCCGAACAGGAGACGCAAACAAAGGCGCCTCTCTGCCCGTCAGGCGGACGAAAATGAGCACGCTAAATGGACTAAGGTTATCGCGGATGTCCAATCTATATGCCACGAGGGTACCCTTACCCGGCGATTTACGTGGGGTACACGGCAGTTCATTTCGATAGCCCCGGA
Organism: Hypsibius dujardini; assembly: GCA_001579985.1. Taxonomy (NCBI): domain Eukaryota; kingdom Metazoa; phylum Tardigrada; class Eutardigrada; order Parachela; family Hypsibiidae; genus Hypsibius; species Hypsibius dujardini. The sequence goes on along the minus strand of LRSR01009103.1, from coordinate 3,253 downwards.
TGTCTGAACCTGCTACGAAACGTCGTTCCGGGTCCGCGTACTCTCCTATCCAGCAGTGCAACGCATGTCCATAAACAATACACTAACTAGTATCGTACATGTGTACATCGAACTTCACAAACGCGCGAACGAATCCCTTGCTCTGTGTGCTCAAGGCCGCCCCAAATTGTCCCGTTACGTGGCCCTTCTCATCAGCACCTGATTTGACGAGCTGTCAGCGTGTAGGGGACACCTGTCCAAGTGCGGTCGTAAACTGTGCACCCACGTTCAATATAAATAGCGCAAAAAGCACACACATAAAACACCAGGACAATACAGTAAACTTCCGCATCTTATCACCCAACGGGAATGACGGATCGGATGAAAAGACCAAATATTTACAGTCACTGCTTCTGCCCCCGCGTAGTCCATCTGTTCATATTTTCACATTCTAACTTGAGGCAGTTTCAGTAGTGACAGGCGCGGGAGAGAACGTGCAGCTTTAGTATGACTCGTGAGAGCTTTGTCGTGGAACACGATTCGAGTGTAAAGGAAACGATCGCGACGACGCCGGTGGGATCTTCGGTCAAGAACAAGGGCAAGGGTAGGAAGATGAAGTCCTCGGTGAAGGCCCATCTCCCGCTCATTATCCTCGGGGTAGTCTTCATCGGCGTGCTGATCGGTTTGATCGTCGTCGGGGTGCTGTTCGGCCAGGAGAGGAAGAAAGTCGAAGACCTGCAGAACACGATGAACGGCCATGCTGCTGTGAATGCCACGACTCAAAGCCCTGGCGGAGGAACGGGACCGGGTGGGACCTCGGTAACCGGAACCGCAATTCCTGGGGTCACCGGTCCGACCTTGACCCCACTCAAACCAGGATCGCTTCGGCTTCCCAGAATCAACTTGAACGGTGTGCTCACTAACCAAATCGACCCCATCAACTACGAGCTCTTTCTCAAGATCCATTTGCCGTATGACGCGAACGACACCATCCCGGAACCGTTGACGACCCGCGGCAACACTGTGGCCATTACGCTGAAAACTCCGGATAGCAACCTGAAAAGCATCACACTCCACGTGCGGCATGAGGTCCCAGCCGACTCAAAGACCGGCCATATTCTCCGTTTCGCCAAGGACAAAGTGACCGTGACTAAAAAAGCCGAACGGACCGCAGTGGTCGTGGACTCGCTGGAGTACCTCACGTCAGACTTGGTCGTGATCAACCTTGCCTCAACTTTGGTTGTGAATGCGGAATACGTTCTGAAGATCGAATTTGACGGCGTCATAGCGCAGGACAATCAGGGTCTCTATCTGAGCCAGTACATGAAAGACGGACAATTAAGGTAGAGTCAGTAGGGTCACTTTATTGTTTGTATATTTCCTCACGTGATATATTGCTGTCATTGTGAGTTACGTTTCTTCATGCAGGAATCTCATTGTGAGCCAATTTCAAGCGTTCAAAGCCCGTCGCGCTTTCCCGTGCTTTGACGAGCCCGGCTATCGGAGCACGTTCACCACGACCCTGCAGTATCCGAAGCGTTTTGGCATGACACGCACGAACGAAGACGTTGATCCCAGTAATCCCGCAAGTGAAGTGAACGCAAACGGCCTTTTGTGGACCAAAACCGTTTACAAAACGTCCGCCCGCATGCCGGTATACCTCAACGCCTTCTTGGTCAGTGACGCGAATGATTTCAAGTTTCACGAACCGGTTGTGATAGCTCAGAACTACAGCACATCTTTCCCGGCCTTTCGAGTGAGTTCCCGATAATCCATACGAGGAAAACGCGGCGGGTTGAATCGCTACATGGGTTGAATCGGTCGGGTGGCGGAGGGCGCCACAAGTATAAATTGTAAACTACACTCATACAGCTTCACACACACCGTTGGTTACAATTTACACTTGTAGCGCCCTCTGCCACCCGACCGATTTAACCCATGCAGCGAATCGAGCCGCCGCGTTTGCCTGGTATCAATCAAACCCCGACGCGCGCGAACATTGATTAATTCTGAACTTTCAGGTCAACACCATCGGAAATGCTGATCTTGTTGCCGGACCGAACAACCGGAGAGACGGACGGTTTGCCGCGGAGCAAGGCCGAGATATGATCCAAGCGCTGACGCAATGGTTTGAACAGCCCTACACTATCAGCAAGCTCGGTAATGCTCCATCCCGAGATCAATCCAAATTGATGGTCGTGTATAAGGGTTACGGCAATGGGCAATTCTGATTCTTCAGACCAAGCTGGAGTGCCGGACTTCAGTGCCGGTGCAATGGAAAACTGGGGCTTGGTAATGTACCGCGAGGCCAGTTTGCTCTACCAACCGCAAGTCTCGACGGCCGACCAGAAGCGCGGCATCGCCGCCATCATCGGCCAAGAACTGGCTCACATGATCTTCGGCAATTTGCTGACGTGCCAGTGGTGGTCCGATACTTGGCTCAATGAAGGCTTCGCGCGCTTTATGCAGTACGAGCTGATGTATCGCACCAAGCCACGCTGGAACTTGGTATGTGCTTTCAGGCGAAAAAATGGGCGGCGAAACATAAACCAGATTTCTCGTACACACGTGGGAAAAACCTTGTGCTAACCAAGTTAAGCCACTACACTCGTTTGTTGCATGGCTGTTGTACACAGCTCCCAACTAAAGTGCTTAATTCAGTCAGCGCAAGGTTTTTGCCACGTGTGTACGAGGAATCTGATCTATGTCTCGCAGCCCGTTTTCTGGCCTATTCCTGTCGGTTTTACTTTATTCAGTCAGACCAGATATTGAAATATATTTTCGAAATGGTGGACCATCCCAGATTGAAGTTACAGTAGAATCGATTGGGATCCGCTAAATATTCTTTCACGGCTGCGAGAAAGAGTTCGGGATCTACATGTATTGTACAGTATTATTTGAAACATTACGCTAGCAATTCCACTTTCTTCGAAGGATACATATAGCTTCGCCCCTTGATCTTCAAAAAATATTACTTCACTTGAAATTTAATTTTGGATGGAATGGATCTGAAAATATATTTAATTCAATACACGTGCAGTGTATATATAATATATATGGCCGGGACTAGGACAGGAAATTAGGTGTTCAGAAAAACAGAATACAACACTTCTTCTGTAGCCAAGACTAATACGTAAAGAATAGTCCTCTTAATTGCTAAGCATGCATGCACATGTAATGTATTTATAAATGTCGAAACGTTAATTTTCGATTTAGAAACCGATGTTCACCTACTGGGTGGTCCGAGAGGCTATGTCGCAGGATGCCTTCACCA
>LRSR01009100.1:0-13302 GCA_001579985.1 Hypsibius dujardini | reverse complement strand
CATTCTTATGTCGCTAAAACGGACTGCCGGCGACAGAGAGTAATATCAGCAAAATAAACACATAAGGCCTCATCAGCTGCACATAACCTTCCCGTAAGTATCGGTTTTGGATACCACGCAATTATAAAGGTGTCGGCGCAAGCGGTTTTGAACTGTCGTCCGACTCAAAACTGGGCAAAGTGATACGGAACCGAAACATAGGAGGACGGAGTGTAAAATTGTGCAAAGACTTTATTATTGGCGATTGCATCTCTGAACGCTTTTTTTGTCATAGCTCTTACAGGCACAGTTTTACCCAAAACCCTTATTGGTTAAGTTTCAGTCTATTGGTCGGCCTTGAATTTTGCCCAACGATCGCGTGTGCTACTCGGTCTACATTACGAAAGGTCCCTTTTTCCTCCGTATGCACTGTACGGATTATCACATCGGTATCATCATCCAACATTTCCTCGATTTTGTAAACATTCAAGTTACTGGGATTCAAGAGCAGGCCTGTGATTCACAATGGTTCTTCAGCCGTTGAAAATAACCGAAGCCAATGATGACGCTGCCAATCACGAAGATGAGCAGCGCCGGGCATACATTCGACGAGCCTTTGGCAGACTACTGCGGGTCATGGGAGCATTTGGGGTAACGAGCTCGACGGGAGGCACACAGCAGAGCAAATGCTCCGGGATCTGCCGAACTGTGAGATTAACTGCCGCGGTGTGTCTTGTCATGCTTTTTCTCGCCCAATTCACGCACCTCTTCCTACGGGCCATCGCGACAGTTGGAACGGCAACCGCCTTGAAACTTCATTTTTTCTCACGCTCCCAGACGACTCTAACTACTGCTCTGGGCCTAATCATTCTGTCGCGACGGAGTCGGAAACTACCTTCAGTCCTTTCCAGCATTGCTAGTGCATGCACGTGGTCCTCCGACTCGGAGTTTCGCCCACTCCGTCGGTTCATCACCTGCTTCACGGCATATCTCGCATGCATCTACTGCGTGATTTTTCCGGTGAGTTTGCTGATGAAAGTCCTGAAGGTCCGAGGTCTGAATGAGTCGTTCCTCGGATGGACCATCCCAGCGGGAGTAGTTTCATTCGGTATGATGATGATCGAGACGACGAGTATTGCTTTTCGCAGCGCCCACCTCATGACGCTCATCGTCACGTGTCTGACCCTCGGTATGCAGTTTGCCCATCTCACCAGAAGTATGAAAACTTTCCGACAAGGTTGGAGTATCAACAAAAGCGCCAGTGAATATGCAAGTGGTATGAATGATCTTCTGTACAGGCACTACCGGCTGTCCAAACTGGTGCATCAGTTTGATGCCATTTTTTCCGCGTCGTTATTCCTCTTTATGGCGTCCGATTTGATTGTCGTGACATCGTTGATCAGTTACTTCATAAGCGGGCATCGGTTGGAGACGACGATGGGTCATTATGTCACACGAACAGATCTGGATCATGGGATGTTTATGAGCAGCGCCGTCGGTGGTGTGGTGTTGATACTTTCACGAGTTATTGTGACGGCTTACCTCAGCTACAGGGTAAGGTGCCCGCACAAAATGTGACTGAAAATTGATCGCTGGGTGGACCTTGCGGTACGGTTAATTCTCTTAACCGCTGAGCACGGTAACGAAAAGCTGCCTAGCTAATATCATGTTGATATTGGAAAAGGACCGCTGCTTCCAGTTGGCAGACTGACTGACTGACCGCTATTGTTCGGGGGGGGGGAGGGGGAGAGAGATCAAAATTTATCAGGATTTTCACGTGTAAAGGCATATTAAGGCTTGCTGTCCAATAAAGTTGCCCCACTCCCCACCCAGTAGGCTTGTCATCCCCTTCAAACTGACCTCAATCCGCCACTGCTTCCTCAAGCCATTGTTTCTTGGGGCGGAGATCAAAATTTATTAGAACTTTCACGTGTTACGGCTTGCGGTCCAATGGAGTTGCCCACCCCCGCCCAGCAGGCTTGCCATTTGCTTAACCTCTTTCTTCCGACAGGCTGAATCGTGTATTCCGGAGCTACACATGATTTTGGAGGATCCTGACATCCACCTGGACTTGGAAAAGCATATACACAGGAGTCTACATCGACTAAGAGATGCGCCGGTGACGCTGACGGGCTGGGGATTGGTTTCCATGAATAGGAGCTTCGTACTTTCAGTATGTATGCAGTCCAAACAGATGACCTTTTTCGCACTATTCTCAGTATTCTGTATGTTTTATATGCAGCTCTTGGGCGTATTGTCCACCTACCTGGTGGTGGTAATCCAGATGAGCGCAAACACCGGCCAAGAGTTGCCGATGGCTTGTCATTGCAACTTGACCAGTTCTGGAAATACTTCAGCGGCAGTTGTTTGAGAGCAGCTCAATGAAACGTCAAAATTGTTCTTCCTTTGTTGAGGGTGCTGTATATGTTGAGACAATCGACGGTTACTCCTGTGGGTTAATCAAATCTTTACCTTTTTGTTCGTACGCTTGCTGTGAGTGAATTTCATCATTCAAGTCTTAGACACATAGGTCTCGTTACTGCACCGAAAAACCTTTCTTCTCTGCATATTCGGGAACCATGTGTCGCTCAAAGATTTGTGTGGCTATGTGGCCATAACCACGAGGGTGAAGATAAAAGTGGGCGTTTAGATTTTTCGGGCAACATTCGTTCAGGAATGCGTTTAAAAATGGTCCAGTCCGAAAGGCCGATCTTGTCGACAGACAATGAGGGGAGGGGAGGGGGAGAGGTCGGATCGGATGAAGCTGATACATCTCGAGCACCAGGAAGGAAAACAATCACATGGTTGCACAATCTGCAACATCGCACATGGATACTGGAAAACTCACAGCTCATGCGGAACCACAGCAAATATTTACAACATCGCACGGGATTCCACAACATTCGCAATGCCACACTGAGGTGCCTCTTGTGTGTTTCATGAAATTGTAATACAGTGAAGGTCGAGTAATGTTGTCAGCAATTCCATGCTTGAAGGACACGTTCTCCAGTTAGATGTTGCTTTCTGCGAGAGTACTCGTACCATATGGCAGACTGCTTAGTGGCTATATCGCACTACCCTCGCGACTGACTCGCTCGACTGGGATTCACTTTCTGTTGTGATGGTCGTCGTCAAGGTGTTTGACCTTCTTGATAGCCCTTAATTGTTTATCATCAACCAAAACCTGCAACAGTACGAGGTAAAACTTTTAATTAGGCTAACGTCGAAATTGCTTTTAATTCGGCTATATGGGGGGCGCAAGGGGCGCAAGTGACGCACTTTTCACTACCAGGTGCCAGTATGTCTGGGCTGCGAGTGGCGCCTTTACCGCCTCAATCCCGTCTCTTTTACAGCAAAAATATCCCTTGTTTTTTTCGAAACGGTCGTCTGAACTCTACAAAGGTATTCCTGCTTCTCTCTCAACTCCCTCTTGTTGACAAAATGTTCTTTGACTTTATCAAAGTTTCAAAGTCTGTGCCAAGTCACTGGCACTGAGATAGCATGGAACGCAAAAAGCTTGTCGAATTAAAAGCGACTTGGCCCGTAAGCCGAATTAAAAGTTTTATCTCGTACTGGTTCATAACTTTATACCAATATGTTTCTCTTCACGCCTCCAGTTTGGTTGTTTCTATTTCGTGCCACTTAGCAGTTTCAGTATTGTGGGACTCTATCTGTGCATTTCGATAAACCTATCTGGAAATGATTCAATTCGGAATCGATTGACCTGAGTGACATATTTTCGACAGCAGGCTCCGCCCCCTAATATTCAAGACTCATTTAGTTGATGCTAATCGATGCAAATTGAATTTGGGATGAAACAGTATTCGGTGTTGATTTCATTGGATGATGTCGACTCTAATAAAATTATTAGTGCTTTTTGATGGGACCTCAAAGAAAAGGCTAAGGACATTTGATAGACCCAATTCGCCGCTTTGTGGCCCCGTTTGAATTGCTTTGTTTTGCGACTGAGCAGCCCGATCTACAGTTCAAGGCGGTTCTTCAACCGCTTAACATACCGAACGACGACTACGATGTTGGACCACGCCCAACAAGTCATCATACCCAATTATCACAGCTATTTGACTCGTTAATACCTTACTTACTTAGTAACTCTATCTACCCTATTAACCCTATTCTGCTGCCACAGCTAATTACTTGTATGTAATTCTGATGTGCGTGCTATTTACTATCAATTCTATAGTTAACACTTTACTATATAATCAGATGTCTTACTATTTACAAGAGGCAGTTATACATCTTCTTTCCTTTCTTCCAGTTCTCATTCTCTACATATCTATACTTTCAGTCTAATAAACTTGTTATCTATCAAACTTCCTGTTGATGGACCTAACAACGATAACGTTGCCGACAGCGAAAATGAACGACGGCGAGTATACATTCGACAGGCATGTAAAACCATGCTCTGACTCATGAGGCATTTGGAATAATACACTCGCCAAACTCACGGCAGAGCCATTGCTCCGCCACGAACCGGACGCTGAGATTACTCGCGGCGCGTCTGTTTTTTCCTCCTCTTTCTCAGCCAATTTACGTGCTTCTACCTGCAGACCAATGTGCCAATCACAGGCCTTAGCGTTGACGCGAACGGCTCAACATTTTGCATGCTTACTGATACTTGTTTTGATACCCTTTTTTACATTACTTTTTACACATTTTATTGACGGCCGTACTGGCGCTAATATAGAATTTGCTTTTTCATAAATGTTTTATCACGAGAAGGGATGATTTTTGTTTGACAATTTACTCCGACAAGCTGAATCGTGCATGCCACAACTGCACATGACTTTGGAGGATCCCAGCCTGGACCTGGGGGATTTGGTGAGTTCTGGCACAAGCTTACCGCATGCCATTATTCTTCCCTTCATTTGAGCATCATACCAGTACTGACAAGAGGTTCCGATGACTCCACCAGAAAAACAGGTACGTCACTTGGGGGGCTGCATTTACTTGATGCCTTCTTCACCTGCGCATTGGAATCGCATATCTTCTATTTCAGGCGAAGATGCCGTCGATTTACAATGAATTCCTGGTCAAGCAAAGATTTTGACTCATAGTGGGCTTCAACGGCGCTGATATCAGCGTTTGAAATTCGGGACGAGCTCTGACAAAGGGGAGGTAGAGGTACGGCCGCCTAATATCGAGCGCTGACGTAATTGTTGAACGTTCCATAACTAGGATTACCAAAAATTCTGATTATGTTTCATAAAATTTATTATTCTTTGCCGCTATTTTTGGATCAGCGAATTTTCATCAAGCTATCCTACTTATGTTCTTAGTTATTACTGATCTGTTTAGCCATTTTTAATAAAATATGGCACCGTGATCATACAGCAAGATCTAGTTGAATCTTATCTGGCTCAAAGTAATGGAGCACAGTTATAACCACTGCCATTTTTTCGGCTGTACCATGATCGTGCTCAGTCCTTTTCAGCTTTTACGATAACTGTCAATTGTTCTTTTCACAGCAACGCATCTCTCGGTAGCGTCAGTTGTTTTTAGGACTAGTCTTAAGTAATTGATTTTTTTGAGACTAGTCGCCCGAAAACTCCGAGAAAAGAAACTCCTTGGCTGCTTTTTTCGGTAATTGTGTGCACTTGTCTTCGGAATGGTCCATGTGAATTAAATAAACGAAGGAGACACAGCCTCGTGTAAGCTCTCGGGCCGTGTCCTCGTATCACTGTTGCAAGAGCGTGCAAAACCCGGGAGATTAGCGAGTTTGAAATAAAGATGTTAGACGAAAGCTATTGGATGTAAAGTCGATCAAACGACAAGCCGACAGACTGTCGGAGGTGGACGGAGTCGAGCGGTTGGACGCATGGATGCAAGGGTAGTTGAACGAACGAACGCTTAGAGTGGGATTCGAATGGACGGTCAGACAAACCGAGGGCTGGCGGATGAAAGGGCTGAGGACGGATGAAAAGGCGAACAGATGGATTTACCAAGGAATGGGCGGACTGGAGATAGAACGAATGGGTGGTTAAAGGAATGGACTCACGACTAGACGGAGAGTCGAACCGATTGTCAGACAAACCGACTGTCGCACGATGAATGGGCGGACGGATGAGCCAAACGAATGGCCGGACCGTTGGACGGACAGATAAACAGACGAACCGACAGAAGAACAGATAAACGGACGGTCTGCAAACCCTAACTGAATATTAACGGCCGACGGATGGAAGCATGGACAAGTGAGAGACTGCATGAGAAGTTCACATAAATGGGCGACGGATGGTCACAAGGACGGTAGCAGGGAGGGAGGAGTTTTTCACTGATCGCATCCACCGGCACTTTTACGCTTGTCATGTCCTCAACTGTCTGTTCTGTACAGCTCACCATTTTTAGTTTTAAACGTCCCTTTTATTTTTTCATTGCTTCATTTTAAGCTAAAAGACACTCAAAAAAGGTTTCTGAGACCATCCAAAAATCAAATCTGTTTGAGTCTTTGGACCAAAGAGGCGAATGTATTCTTATAACTATTCTTTAACCTCTTATTCCGTATGTTTGACCTCAATCCCTTTGCCAGCTGTCAGTCAACTCAAGCGTTAATTGTTTCATCTGCCTGTAGGTCATCTGTACGCCAATTGGTCTAGTATCCACTGTGCATTCATTCATCGTCCATCTACCATTTACCGTTTACGTCCACAATTCCTCTGTATTTCGGTAAACTGCAAAAAATGTTTTGCTGCATTTATTTTCAGCAGACAAAAATAGGTTAGATTTACTAGGAAAAATGAAACCATTTGTTCTGATCTGTCACACGTTCTATCTCCCTGGCCTGAACGACCCCGATTCAAAAATAAAATAATCTTACCGTAATTCTCGTACTATAAATAGTTCTCGTGTTGTTGTCTTGTGCGAATAATGTTTCTGAGTCGGTCGAAGAATGCGCTTGTTTACATTGCAGCCATGCCTGTCCGAAAAGGATGTGCTAGGTCTACCAACCGGGGGTTGGATAGTTAACAAGTTTATTAGACTGAATGTGGTGATCGGTAGAGAAGTAAACTAGAAGAAAGGAAAGAGGAAGTACAACTGCCTCTTAAAACTAGTAAGACATCTGATTATATAGTAAAGTGTTAACTATGGAATTGATAGTAAATAGCACACACATCAGAATTACATACAAGTAATTAGCTGTGGCAGCAGAATAGGGTTAATAGGGTAGATAGAGTTACTAAGTAAGTAAGGTATTAACGAGTCAAATAGCTGTAATGATTGGGTATGAGGACTTGTTGGGCGTGGTCCAACAGATGTTATTAGGGGGGAGCTATTAACTGATGAGTGCCGCGAGAGGGAGAAGGGAACAGAAACGAGATGAACACGACACTGATTTTATGTTGTGGGCGTCGAGTCGAGAGCTCGAACGCTCACCATAGGAATACACAGACACACCAATCATCCAATCATAACATACACAAATATGCAGTAGGGCGGGGCCTGCGAGGCACTGCCCTAACAATAGGCTTCATAATTCGGTTCGAGACTCGATTTCTTGCTTTGATTTCTAATTCGCATTCAGTCTAATTTTTATCGTCTTGCGATTTTGGCTTCTTTTGCGATCTGGGATCTGCGAAATTGGATTCTATTGGTTACAACTGTCAGATATAAAAGTAAAGAAATTGTGATATGAGCGATATTCGAAGGCCCTAGCGGAAAACCCGGCATTCATAGTACCTTAATCAGACTGTTCACAAAAGATTCGGTCTGAATACGGTACACAAACATGCCTCGAGCCATGTGAGAAGGGAAGGCGCTATGAAAACACCAAGTCAGCAATATGAAAGACCGATTATATCGTCGGAGAGAAAAGGACAGGCTTGGGCCTGTTAGATCGACAGCTGGCAGGTGCAAGTACCTCAGTGGAGATCCTTACAAATATTTACAACACATCTCTCTGGAGCACATCTGCGTGTGGCGTCCTTGCCAGTACGACAGAACATTGAGGATATCCTTGTGTCGATAAAACGAACGGCCCGCGACAGAGAGTAATATCAGCAAAATAAACACATAAGGCCTCATCAGCTGCACATAACCTTCCCATAAGTATCGGTTTTGGATACCACGCAATTATAAAGGTGTGGGCGCAAACGGTTTCGGGCTGTAGTCCGACCCAATACTGGGCCAAGTGATACGGAACCGAAACATGGGAGGACGGAGTGCAAAATTTAAAAAGGAACGCGAGGGAGGTGTGGTATAAAGTGTGTCGGCAGCGATTGGTCGCCGTGCGCCTGACTACACGCCGGCAACATGGTCGAATTTGGCAGGTTAAAAAGTGTTAAACATTTTTGGGAAAACGGTTGACTGATCCGGCTTCTACGCGACACAGGTGCGCAGCCAGCGTGTTGTCGGGCGCGCGTCGGCCAATTCCCCTTGAAACACTTTAGGCCACACCTCCCTCGCGTTTCTGTTTAAATATTGCACTCCGTTCTTCGAAGTTTCGGTTCGGTATCACTTGGCCCAGTATTGGGTCGGACTACAGCCCGAAACCGTTTGCGCCAAGACCATGTTATGTTCAGCGATTGCCTCTCTGGACGCACTTCCTGTCATAGCTCCTACTCGCAGTTTTACTCAGAACCCTTATTGGTTAAGTTTCAGTCTATTGATCGGTCTTGAATTTTGTCCAACGATCGCGTGTGCTACTCGATCTACATTACGAAAAGTCGCTTCTTCCTCCGTATGCACTGTACGGATTATCATATCGGTATCATCATCCAACATTTCCTCAATTTTGTAAACATTCAAGTTACTGGGATTCAAGAGCAGACCTGTGATTCACAATGGTTCTTCAGCCGTTGAAAATAACCGAAGCCAATGATGACGCTGCCAATCACGAAGATGAGCAGCGCCGGGCATACATTCGACGAGCCTTTGGCAGACTACTGCGGGTCATGGGAGCATTTGGGGTAACGAGCTCGACGGGAGGCACACAGCAGAGCAAATGCTCCGAGATTTGCCGAACTGTTAGACTAACTGCCGCGGTGTGTCTTGTCATGCTTTTTCTCGCCCAATTCACGCACCTCTTCCTACGGGCCATCGCAACAGTTGGAACGGCAACCGCCTTGAAACTTCATTTCTTATCACGCTCCCAGTCGACTCTAACTACTGCTCTGGGTCTGATCATTCTGTCGCGACGGAGTCGGAAACTACCTTCAGTCCTTTCCAGCATTGCTAGTGCATGCACGTGGTCCTCCGACTTGGAGTTTCGCCCACTCCGTCGGTTCATCACCTTCTCCATGGCGTACCTCGCATGCCTCTACTGCGTGGTCCTTCCTGTGGGTTTACTGATGAAAGTCCTGATGGTCCGAGGTCTGAATGAGTCGTTTCTCGGATGGACCATCACAGCGGAAGTAGTTTCATTCGGTATGCTGCTCATCGAGGCGACGGCCGTTTCTTTTCGCAGCACCCACCTCATGATGATGATCATGACCTGCCTGACCCTCGGTAAGCAGTTCGCCTATCTCACCGGGAGTATGAAGACCTTCCGACAAGGCTGGAGCATTAACAAAAGCGCCGGTGAATATGCAAGTGGCATGAGCGACCTTCTGTACCGGCATTACCGGCTGTCTAAACTGGTGCATCAGTTTGATGCCATTTTCTCCGCATCGTTATTCCTCTTTACGGCGTCCGATTTGATTGTCGTGACGTCGTTGATCAGTTACTTTATAAGCGGGCATCGGTTGGAGGCGAAGATGGGTCATTATGTCACAGGAACAGACCTGGATCATGGGATGTTTATGAATGGCGCCGTCGGTGGTGTGCTTTTGATACTTACACGAGTTATTGTGACGGCTTACCTCAGCTACAGGGTAAGGTGCCCGCACAAAATGTAACTGAAAATTGATCGCTGGGTGGTTGATCCTCGTAACCGCTGAACATGGTAACGAAAAGTCCATAGAGTTGCCCCCTCCCCCCAGAAGCCTTGTCATCCCCTTCAAACCAACCTCAATCCGCCACTGGTTTTCCAGGGTCATACAATATCTAAAGACTGCCATTTTTAGGTTTTTTGCTTAACCTCTTTCTTCCGACAGGCTGAATCGTGTATTCCGGAGCTACACATGATTTTGGAGGATCCTGACATCCACCTGGACTTGGAAAAGCATATACACAGGAGTCTACATCGACTAAGAGATGCGCCAGTGACGCTGACGGGCTGGGGATTGGTTTCCATGAATAGGAGCTTCGTACTTTCAGTATGTATGCAGTCCAAACAGATGACCTTTTTCGCACTATTCTCAGTATTCTGTATGTTTTATATTCAGCTCTTGGGCGTATTGTCCACCTATCTGGTGGTGGTGGTCCAGATGAGCGCAAACGCCGGACAAGGATTGCGGATGGCTTGTCATTGCAACTTGACCAGCTTTGGAAATACTTCAGCGACAGTTGTTTGAGAGCAGCTCAATTAAACGTCAGAATTGCTGTTCCTTTCCTGCCGGTGCCGAATATGCTTAGACAATCGACACTTACTCCTGTGTGGGTTAATCAGATCTCTGCGTTTTTTTGTACGCTTCCTGCAAGTGAATTTTATCATTCAAGTCACCGATTCTTAGGTCTCGTTACTGCACGGGAATTCTCCGAAAAACCTTTCTTCTCTGCATATTCGGGAATTATAGCAATCACGAAATCGAGACGAACGATAACACATTTGAAACGGCAGCACTAACGAGAGACAAAACTTTGAAGACCGTGTCGCTCAAAGTGAAACCACGAGAGAGCCTGGGCGTTGGGCCAAGACCAATTTGGGAAAAATATAAGCCTACTGGTATTGCGAAACAGTAGACGAAATCAGTAGAGTCGTCAATGTGCCCATCCGAAAATCCTTACTAGCAAAGGAGTTTTATGCCTTTCAGGGATCTGAAGAAGAGTTTCAGGTTTGGGGTCACTATACTGTAGATTTAGCTCGCCGACCCTGGGGGGCGGGGCATTGCCCTGACAGCTTTCGACTTAGGTTACAAGACCCCTCCCCTTTCCCTTCCCCCTTTTTATCCCCTGTTGCTTTTAAAAGTGCTACTCAATGTGGGAGGGAGGGGAGGCAAGGGGAGGGACCTTTTTGCCTAAGCGTGTCGTTCTGATAAGGAAACAGCGAGAAGAGGCGAATCGAAAGAGATGAGCGGCAGATTTTTCCGGCTAGGTTTCTGGGGCCACAGCGCAGGAATAGCTGGAATGCAGATTCTCATCGTTAAGCGTGAATATAAATATGGATATCGGGATGTATAGGAATGCGGTTAAAAAGGGTGCAGTGCGAAAGGCCGATCTTGTCGACAGAGGATAGGGAGGGGAGAGGTCGGGTCGGATGAAGCGGATACATCTCGAGCACCAGGAAGGAAAACAATCACATGGCTGCACAATCTGCCGCATTGCATATGGATACTGGAAAATTCACAGCTCATGCGGAACCACAGCAAATATTTACAACATCGCGCGGGATTCCACATCATTCGCGATGCCACACTGAGGTGCCCCTTGTGTGTTTCATGAAATTGTGATACAGTGAAGGTCGAGTAATGTCAGCAATTCCATGCTTGAAGGACACGTTCTCCAGTTAGATGTTGCTTTCTGCGAGAGAACTCGTACCATATGGCAGACTGCGGAACGGTTTTGTTGATCTACCTTCGCGACTGACTCGCTCAACTGCGATTCACTTTCTGCTGCGTTGGTTGTCGTCAACGTGTTTGACCTTCTTGAGATCAGTTAATTTTTCATCATCAACCAAAACCTGCAACAATACTGGCTCGTTACCTTGTACCCATACGTTTCTCTTCACGCTCCAAGTTTGGTTGCTCCTATTTCGTGTAGCAGTTTCAGTATTGTGGGACTCTTATCTGTGCAGTCCGATAAACTATCTGGAAATGATTCTGTCCAAAATTTAATTTGGAATCGATTGATCTGAGTGACGTCAGGCTCCGCCCCCTAATATTCAAGACTCATTAAGTTGATACAAATCGATTCAAAATTGAATTTGGGATGAGACGGTATTCGGTGTTGATTTCATTGGATGAGTTCGACTCTAAGGAAATTACAAAGTGCTTCTTGATCGAACCTTAAAGAAGTGGCTAAGAATAAACATTTAATTGTCCCAATTTGCCCCATTGTGATCCCGTTTAAATTGCTTTGTTAAGCTCGATCTACAGTTCAGGATGGCTCTTCAACCGCTCAAAATATCCAACGACGATCACGCTGATGCTGCCACAAGCGAAAATGAA
This sequence comes from Hypsibius dujardini, assembly GCA_001579985.1. Classification (NCBI taxonomy): domain Eukaryota; kingdom Metazoa; phylum Tardigrada; class Eutardigrada; order Parachela; family Hypsibiidae; genus Hypsibius; species Hypsibius dujardini. The sequence goes on along the minus strand of LRSR01009100.1, from coordinate 1,105 downwards.
CGACGCCGAGCATATCTTCGACGAGCATTTAAGATCATGCTCGGGCTCATGGGAGCATTTGGAACAATACGCTCGTCAAACTCACGCCAGAGCAAATGCTCGGCCACATTCCCGACGCTGAGATTACTCGCTGTGGTCTGCTTTTTCCTCCTCTTTCTCGGCCAATTAACGTACCTCTACCTGCAGGCCTCCGCCAATCTCGAAACGGCAACATCCCTGAAGCTTCATTTTATTTCGCGTGCCCAGTCTACCTTCAACACCGCTTTGTGTTTGATTATTCTGTCGCGACGGACTCGCAAACTGCCATCGGTCTTGTTTGGCATCGCGAATGCGTGTTTATGGTCGGACGAATCCCAATATCGTCCACTCCGACGGATTGTTAACTTCACCGTAGCGTACCTGGGATTTATTTACGGGATAATGTTTCCCATCGGCTTAATTGCTAAAATCGTTTCGGTCAGAGGTCTCAATGAGTCCCTCTTCGGGTGGTCTCTCCCCGCGGAGGTGGTCATACTGTCCATGTTTATCATTGAAGCCACGGCCATTTCCTTCCGCAGCATCCACCTGATGACGCTCATCATCATGTGCCTGACCCTCGGTATGCAGTTCTCCCACCTCACGAGGAGTATAAAAACCTCCCGACAAGGCGGGAGCATCGACAAAAGCGCCGGTGATTATGGCAGTTGTATGGGCGATCTTCTGTACCGGCACTACCGGCTGTCCAAACTGGTGCATCAGTTTGATGCCATCTTCTCCGCGTCCTTGTTCCTCTTCACGGCGTCCGATGTGATTCTGCTGACGTCGCTGATGAGTTACTTTATCAGCGGGAGTCGCTTGGAGGCCTCGATGGGCCATTATGTCACACAAAGTGCCCTGGACAACGGGGTGTTCATGTTTGGGGCTTTCGGTGGTGTGGTGCTAGTGCTTACACGCGTCATGGTGACCGCTTACCTTAGCTATGAGGTACTAGCGAGAGTGCGGTCGTCAAAGTTTCCCATCAATCAACAAAATCTATCAAAAAAGTTTCGATTAACAAATGTTCAGCCAGAGATGTCAAAGAAATGCGATCAGCGAATTTCGGAAATTCGCTGATCGCATCTGGTTA